>CABHPP010145896.1:0-43258 GCA_902168425.1 Peromyscus attwateri | reverse complement strand
GAGGTGTGTGGAGCTGTGAGGTGTGTGGAGCTGTGAGAGGGTTGTGGAGCTGTGTGGAGGTGTGAGGAGGTGTGTGAAGCTGTGAGGAGGTGTGAGGTGTGTGGAGCTGTGTAGAGGTGTGTGGAGCTGTGTGGAGCTGTGTGGAGCTGTGAGGTGTGTGGAGCTGTGTAGAGGTGTATGGAGCTGTGTAGAGGTGTGTGGAGCTGTGTAGAGGTGTGTGGAGCTGTGTGGAGCTGTGTGGAGCTGTGTGGAGGTGTGTGGAGGTGTGGGAGTCTTTGTTAGGACCAAGGGGTCATCTGCCTGCTGAGCTTTAAGGAAGCGCTTTGCCAGCCTCTGCTCTGGGTTCTGGGAGAAAAAGAAAGAACAGGGAAAGCCCCTGCAGGGATCAGGAAGAAAAGGGGTGCTGTGTCCTTCTTGCCTTGGGTTAAGAGATTGCACCCCACAGTAGTAAGCAGGTCTAGTCCACCTAGGATAGCATTAGGCTTTTGAGAGGTCCTATCTAGATGTCCCCTATTCAGATGACAAGCCTCTGGGAGGTGTGGGGGTGACACAGGGCTGAGAGCCAATCTGTGAGGTCTTCCTCCAGCCCGCCCCTGCAGAGGGACGTGACTGCAGAGGGGACCCGGCAGCGGGACACTTGCCCTCCAGCTAATTGCTCTGTGCTGTTTTTTCAGGAGATCAGGACACTGGCCTTGATGGTAAGTTACACGCCTCCCTGGTTTTCCCTCAGGCACTGGACTGGGCACAGAGAGCACAGTCTAGATTTCTAACCCTGAGAAGGCATGCGCTGAGCTTCTGGGCCATGCCAGGCTGAGGGTGCACCAAGCCTGGCCAGGGGCAGGAGCTGTGTGTCCCTGTAGCAGGGCTGTTGGTGGTGACAGCTTCTCATCTAGCCCGTGGTTCACACAGGCACAATGAGGACTCTGGGTGGTATTTACAGCATCTCCAGGGGCACGGTTTCTCTCTCTCTCTCTGTCTCTCTGTGTGTCTCTCTCTGTGTCTCTCTGTCTCTCTCTGTCTCTGTCTCTCTGTCTCTCTGTCTCTCTCTGTCTCTCTCTGTCTCTCTCTCTCCTGAAAAATGAGTAGCAGCTGTCTATGCAATCTCAGTATCTGTGCCTGGAAAACCCCTGGAATTCCATGCTGGGTTCTGCACATGTGCCGACCAGTGGCAGGCTCGAAGGAAACATTGGTAGTTAGGACAACTGTCACTGTCACCAACTTCAACCTCCACGGTGGAGAGGAGAGGGCCCGAAGTTCTGGAGCCGTGGGAGTCTCTGTTCCTCTAATATCTGGGAACTGTATAAAGCAGGGTGACAGGCAAGGTGGCTTGCACCTGTAGTCCCAGGACTCAGGAGGCAGAGGCAGGAGGGTCACCCCAAGTTCAAGGCCAGCCTGGTCTTATGTAGTGAGTTCTGGCCCAGCCGGAGCCACCTGCAAGACCTTGTGTCAAACAAACTCCATGTCCAGGAATACCTCATCCCTGGACACGGGTACAAACCACAAGGTTCTAGAACCAATCAGCTTCATTTGGGAACATTAAAATATGTGATTTTAAGGCTGGGGAGATGGTCCAGCGGTTAAGAGCACTGACTGTTCTTCCAGAGGACCCGGGTTCAACTCCCTGCACCACATGGCAGCTCACAACTGTCTGTAACTCTTAAGATCTGATATCCTCACACAGACATACATGCAGGCAAAATACCAATGCAAATAAAATAAGAATAAATAATTTTTTTAAAAAAATGAGTATGATTTTCAAAGGCCATTAGAGGTGGTGCAGATAGCTCCGTTGGTAGCATGCTTGTTGGACTTTTGAACACGAGGACCCCAGTTCGATCTCCAGAACCCACACAAAAAGCGAAGTGTTGGACCAGGGAGATGGCTCGGCAGGTAAAGGCATTTCCTGTACATGCCTGGTGACCTGAATCTCATCCATAGAAAAAAAGAGAACCAGTTCCACAAAGTGTCCCCTGACCTCCACATTCATGCTGTAGCTTGTGTGTGCATGCATGAGTGTACGTACACACACACACACACACACACACACACACACACACACACACACCTGAGGAAATGTAATGTTGGAAAGTGAATGAACCCTGTAAACCAGCCCCACACACAGCCCTCTGGTGACAGTCATCCCTAGTTCTTCCTTTCCTTCCTAGGGTCCTCCTGGTCTTCCTGGACAAACAGGCCCGCCCGGACCTCCAGGGACTCCAGGCCAAAGGGTAAGACTTGCCCTGGTGGTGGGTGGGGAGTGGGGACTGGGGAGGTGGGGGTGCAGAGTGGAGTGTTTAAAATGCTGAGCGGATGACACATTCTGAGCACATCACCATGGGGTCTCCCTGTGCCCTGTGACCCCCTTCATCTCCCCAGGACCTCCCGCTTACCTGTCACTCCTACCACCCACTCCAGTCCCCTCACTCCCAGCCTCAAGCTCTGCCATTCTTCCCAGATAGTTAGTCTTTGGTCTTGTGCTTCAGAGAACCCCTCAGATACAGTGGGATCTGGAACACACCCCTGGTCTCAGCCACCAGGCCCCCTTCCAACTCTCAACCTCCCTCCCTCAGTGCCTTTGCCATTATTCTCGCCCTCCACCCACCCTTGCCTCCGCTTTTCTAGAAGAAACCTTGTATTTTCTCTCTGCCTCTGAGAGCCTGCCCTCCTCCAGGTATCCTTCTCCAGGAAGTCACTCCAGACCCATCCAGCAGAATTAAATGACTCTCTCCTCTGTTTCTTCCTATATCATGTTACCACACACCCCCTCAACCTAAATTAGGAAGAGTCTGAGATGGCTGTGAGGCTCCTTGTAGACAGTGAGGACAGGAAGGTTGGGCTAAGGTGACCAGGAGCTGTGGGGCGTTCAGGGCTCTCAGGGACAGCCCTGTGAGACTGTGGCTAAAACATGGATCACAGGATGCTCAGCTCCCCTCACCAATGTACTTTGGGATCCTGACCTGTGACACCAAGGCAACCAAAAGGTGTGCCTTCCGGAAGCTATGGGGTCTGGGGCAGGGTCCCAAGGAGGTGGGCATTGGTATCTCTGCTTTCAACCATTTCTGTTGCCCCTGCTGCAGGGGGAGATTGGACTGCCAGGCCCTCCAGGACATGATGGGGACAAGGTAAACAGCACTCTCTACAGCAAGGATTCTGCAAGTGGTTCTCACCCAGGGAGTGTGGGCAGGAGGGCTCAGGAGCAGGCCCAGCCAGGGAAAGTAAGGAGGGCCAGGAAGAGGGGTTCCAGCTGTACCCTGGCAGAGCCAGCCTGGGGATCTCGTTATCAGCTCCCATCCAGTGAGCCCAGCCTTTGACCACCAAGCCTTTTCTGATCTCTCCCCCTCCCTCATCTTTTCTCCATCAATATCCCCAAGAAGTGTCATTGATATTTCTATAGGGACCTCGAGGGAAACCAGGAGATATGGGACCCCCTGGCCCCCAAGGGCCCCCGGGAAAGGATGGGCCTCCGGGATTGAAGGGAGAGGCCGGACCCCCAGGGAGCCCCGGGGAGAAAGGGGAGACAGGACAAGCAGGTCCCCAGGTAAGTGTCTGGGCAGCTGGCACCCTGCATGCACCACCTCCATCCTGACATGGGCTCTGCATGCTGCCAGCTGCTCCCGAGTTCAGAGGACCAAGGTTTACCAGCTGCCACCTGCCATGCCACTCACTCTATGAAGGCTGGTATCCTGTAGTGTCCCCACTCAGGAGACCTGAGTCCTGTGCCAACCTCTTCTGTGTACTTAGGGAAGTCACTGAGCCTTGCAGAGCCTCAGTTTCCCATCTCTAAGATGGGAATAACAATGCCTTTCCTGGATCCTCCCATGCAGTGTTGAAAAAGACACAGTCAGGGTTGTGAGCCTACTTCTCCAGAAGCATGTGGAAACCCTACATTAGAAGAGTTTGCATGAATGGAAAAGGCCCCCTGCCCAGTCCAGCTAGGCTGCTGACTTAGATAAGGAGCTTTCTCTGGGCCTCAACAGTACCATCTGTGAAACGGCACTACCCTTGGAGGAAGGGAGTCACGCATGTATGCATGCCATAGATGGGCACGTTTGCTCAGCATGATGACTCTGAGCTTTACTGACAGAGATCTTTGTCGATCTGTAGGGTCTAGACGGCCCAACTGGGGAGAAAGGAGAACCAGGTGACCAAGGGAAGCCCGGAGCGACAGGATTACCTGGGCCCATCGGGCTCCCGGGATTCACAGTAAGGCGAGAGGACCGGGTGTCAAGGGTGTCCACAGGCAGCTGCAGATGAGGGCATAGGATCGAGAGGCTCCTCGCTGGGGTCAACAGCCTAAGAGTGCCTGGCATCATGCCAGGCTGTATTAGCCTGAGCCTGTCAGCGCTGGCTTGGAGTCCTGCTTGGGTCAAGAGTTCTAGCTTCTTCAGTACACAGTGTGGTAGCTTCTGTCTTCAGTGGCTGCTTAGTGGAAGGGTGCTGGACTCAGACTTGGAATTCCCCTCTTAGAACGAGAGACAGGCAGGTCCCTGGGGTGTGCAGGCCAGCCAGCCTAGCTTAATCAGTGAGCCCCAGGTCCCCCAAAAAGTGGGGGGAGAGAAAGCAAACAAGCACACTAGGCAGGCACCTGGGGGACATTTGAGGTTGACGTCCTGCCTCGTACACCCACACACCAACACACACAAAAAAGTCAAAGACCCTCAGAGGTCAATTGTGACTCAGTGGACCCTGATAGTGAATGTCTACCCAGCAGGGTCAGCCACGTAGGTAGATGACACACAGTTCCTCATCGTGCCCACCTCCAAGATGGAAGCTGAGCTCCTGGGCTCGGTATGGTCTCTTCCTTGTCCACCACCCCCACTGGCTCCCCCGAGGCTCTGGGATCTGAGCTATATCCACTTTCTATCAGTGTTCCATAAGTCATCACCAACAGCAGCTTAAAAATGGCACACCTTCGTCATTACGTCCATTCTGCGGCTCAGGAGCCAAGGCCTGTCATCGTTGGGTTCCCCAACCAGGGTCTCCAAGGCTGCAGTCAAATCAGTGGCCATCTGTGTTCTTACCTGTAGCCTGTGGTCTTCTTCCAAGCCACCAGCTGTTGACAAGACTTGGTCCCTTGCCATAGTAGAACTGAGTCCCCCGGTTCCTGCATGCCACCTACAATTCCTGGCCACATGGTCCTCTGCATAGTGGACAGTTCACCTCACAATAGCTTATTTCTTGAAAGTCATTGAGAAGATTTTTTTTCCTAGAATCTAGAACTAGCAAAATGGAACCATGTGCGTGTATGTGTCTACATGTGTGTATATATTTATAATGTGTCTTGGCATGTATTACATTTTCCTATGTATAACACACGTATGTGATGGTGTATAAAATAGTCACAAGAGTGGCAGGCTTCATGATGCCATAGTCCCTCTTCCAATACCGAAAAACAAGTCACAGCTCCACCCTGCAGCCTGTCTGCTGTAAGAAGCATCCCCCGGACTAGCCCATCTCCAGCCACTGGAGTCTCAGATCCTTGAAGATGGTTGTCACAGGGCCATCGTGGTCCACTGTCCTCTAGGCTGACTACCTATACAGCCTCTCCAGGAGCAGCCTAGTCCTTGTAGCTTATCACAGATGTGAGGGTGGCCCTGTGGCCAAACTCCTGGCTACCAGCTCTCACACTGGGATGTCTTTGTGCCCACAGGGAGAGAAAGGAGAAGCTGGGGAGAAAGGTGACCCAGGAGTGGAGGTAGGTCCACCCTGCTCTTCCTTCCGTGTGATCACCTGACAAGGGCCTCACTAAAAATACCAGTTTTTCTCCAAGTTGCTTAGCATCTCTGACTGGGTAAGGCCAGAAGCTGGGCAACTGTCGGGTGCTGAGCCCCAAGGCTGCCCTGGTCATGCACTGACCAGTTCCTACAGTGCTCAGAGAACATCCTGAGGCTACAGTGGGCATAAGAAAATAAATAGAACTAACTGCCTGGCTGTGCCACAGAGGTTGAGCTATTTGGGCAAGTTCTAAATGGCCATGTAGGACTTGGTCGCCAAGTGTCAGAGGGATGCTTTCCATAGAGGCGAGATTCCCTGAGAAGTGGAGAGGAAGGGTGAGGAGCAAGAAGTCGGCCTGGAAACAGGCTTTGTGGAGGATGGAGAGCACCATGCATAGTTGTACAGGGGAAGCGGCAGAGATCTTGGAGATGGGAGGGAGTTTGGCAGGAAGGCCTGGACAGTCCAGTAGCCACCAGAGGGCAAAGTGAGAGACCACCAAACTTCATGGTCCCCCACGAGGTCCCCTAGCCCGTCACCCTTTAATGTCACCAGCCCCATCTGAACTTGGTGAAACGGACCCAAGTATTCTACCACTGTTCCTTATTTAGGAATGGATTGCACCCTAAAGAAGTAATCCTAAGTTCTGGAAAAGCATTATACACACAAACGTTCCTTCCGGAAGTATTTCAAGTCAAAATTGAAAACAGACAGTATTCCTAACAAGAAGGAAGGGATTAAAATCCTTAGGCTAATAAGCCAGTAGTGCTAGCTTTGTCCATGGCTGAGGTCATCCTCATGCCAAAAACACCATTCTCGGCCCTGTCCTGGTAGATACTTGCTCTCCTACCCAAGGGCCAATGTGTTACCAAGGAAGGGGGCTGATGGGGGAACACACCCAAAGATAGAAAATTCAGTTTCACATCAACTATAAAAGACTAGAAAACCAAATTATATTTATGTATCATTGTAAGCACATAAATGTATTCAGCTATAGCTAATAGCTATAAAAAGGCAGGGAGGAAGTCAGGCAAGCTATTAGTAGTCCCTCTTGACTTATATGACAGCCATGAATTATTTTTCTTCCTTTCGATTCTCTTTCATTTATAAAATATTTAATAAGTCTGTGTTACTTTTAAACACTTTTTTGTTTGTTTGGTTGGTTTGGTTTTTTTCAAGGCAGGGTTTCTCTGTGTAGCCCCAGCTGTCCTGGAGCTCACTCTTTAGACCAAGCTGGCCTTGAACTCGTAGAGATCCACCTGCCTCTGCCTCCAGAGTGCATTACCATTCTCAGTGGGGTTTGGGTTTCTACAAGCACTCTTATAATCAGATCCATATATTGTTTATTTATAATAAGAATAATGTGCGCGAGTGCGCGCGCGCGCGCGCGCGCGCGTGTGTGTGTGTGTGTGTGTGTGTGTGTGTGTGTGTGTGTGTGAGATGGGGGGTGTCTAGAGCCTTCACACATGCTAGCCAAATGCTCTCACCACTAAGCTACAGCCCCATCCGAGGGCCCCAGCTTCATTTCTGCTGTTGTGATAAAATACTCTGACAAGAAAAGCAGCTTGGGGAGAGACAGGCTTTAGTTCAGCTGACAGTCCCAGGCTATCGTCCATTACTGCAGGGAAGTCGGGGTGGTGGGAGCTTGAGTCAGCTGTGGTCACGTCACATCCACAGTCAAGAACAGAGAGCAATGAATGCATGCATGCATGCTCACTGACTGGGCTTCATTTCTCCACTCACACAGTTCAGGTATTCCCCCAGCCTAGGGAATGTGCTGCCCACAGTGGGCTGGCTCTTTCCACGTCAGCTAACTTGTTAATGTACCACAGTCATGGCCATGAGTCAACCCAAAGTGACTAATCCCTGAGACTCTTCAGGATTGTGTCAAGTTGACAAAGCTAACCATCGAGCCAAGCACGGGAAACCTTTCAGAGACTGTGTTCTCTACAAGGAGGTAGTCATTGAGCAGAAACACCACAGTTCAAGGGACACTGGTGTTTTCCTGTCCAGCCTGAATCTCTCTTGCTGCATCTGCCCTCAAAAGAAACACAACCGTTTCTGGTCTACCCTTTACAAACCTGGGGCGGAGCTAGTCTTGAAGAATATTCTTCAGGGACATCCCAGTCTCCCCTGGCTTCAGATAACCAGTCTCCATTCCCGTAAGCTCCAACTCACATGTTTAAGAGGTCCAGGCAACACACGAATGCAGAGGCCAGAGCTGAAGACAGCAGGGGTAGAGTCTGGGCAGACTGGAGACCACGCCCCACCTAGAGGGCAGGGCTCTCATTCTTTTCCTGGGCAGTGGTTGCCATGTACAACATGATACAAATCCACTGCTAGCTAAGTGGTGTTTCAGGGCACCCAGGAGGAGCAGGTGTTCTGGAGATGTTTCCTGAAAATGTTTTTGGGCCAATACTGTGTGAGGCTAACAGTTCACCCTGAATTCCTGACCTAAGTCTCCTTTAGGGAGGCTGTGTATTGGCCTACCCTTCAGGGGCATTCCTATCCTCTCGTGACCTTAGCTGGATCATGACCATAACAGAGCATAACAGAGCTTCCCTTTTGGATTATAGGTTCCCGGGCCGCCAGGGCCAGAGGGGCCTCCAGGACCTCCGGTGAGTGTCAAGGACTTGGTAGCATTTCAGCCATTGTGGTTGGACCTACGGTATCCCCTCCCTTGGCGTCTCTGAGCTCAGCTTCAGCCTTGGGTCCTCCCCAGGAGAGCTTTTCAAGTCCACAAACCCTCCTCATCCAGCTTCCCTCCCATCTTAAACATGTCATCAAAGTGACACACGCCGGGGAGTCCAGGCACTGCCTGGTGGACTGGCATGGTTGCCACAGGCCTGCTCTGCCATTGCTCTGCTGACAATGATTTAACCCTTTTCTATCAGATGTCTGGTCTTGCCCTTTCCTCCTTCCAGGTAGCAAGAAGATGGCCTTTTAAGAAAGTGACCCATTAAAACCAGCCCAGTTGGATGCAAATAGAGGGTCCCCCAAACACCTCAGATGAGCAGGTGTTGCTCTGTGTCTCTTCATGTTCCACGATGCCCCTCACATTCTGGGTCATCCATTGTACTAGCAACAATACTGAGAGTCGACACCATTTAGTGGACGTTCCCATGTCCCACGCACTAAGTGTTTCGTATCCTCCGATTCCCTCTGTTTCCACTGCTGCCTCCTCGGCCCTTCATGAGACTCCGAGCCAGCTGAGGGAGGCCACAGAGAGATTGTGTATCAGCCCCTGACTGGGCAGATGGTTCTGACTCCACCCCAGGAAGCTCCATGCTTACAGGGCCCTCACATTCCCTCTACCTCTCAAGAGCCAGGACCTGAGACTATACACCCCAAACCCTTGCCCTCCTGGGGTCACCTGCACATGTGGTTCTTTTTTTTTTTTAAGATTTATGTATTTATGCATATGAGCACTCCATTTGCATGTTTGCCTGCATGACAAAAGAGGGCATCAGATCCCATTATAGATGGTTGGGAGAATTGAACTCAGGACCTCTGGGGAACAGCCAGTGCTCTTAATCACTGAGCCATCTCTCCAACCCCTACTCACGTGGTTCTAATGCTTCTTGTTCTGATCCCTAATGCAGGGCCTCCAAGGTGTTCCTGGACCAAAGGTAAGAAAAGGTCATGTGACAGATGCTGTGGCTGGGACACGCTTCTGAGACCTAGCTGATCCATCTCCCTAAATGGCACCACCCAACAGGCTCAGCCAGGCCATCAGGGCAGACTGAAGTCCTATAGTCCCTATAACGTCCACCACTGATACCTGGCCTGCTTTGGGTTGTGAATTTCCCCATCCACCTCCTGAGCTCCATGGAGTGACTTGCTTAGCAAATATCAAACTCTTGCCACATCTCTCCAGACCTTTCCCTCAACCTAAAGTATGGCAAGACTGCCGTTCCCGGCCTCCAAGACCTCAGGGCACAGGACCGGGCTGTCTCGGGCAGACCCCTTCACTGTTTTCTACCATCTCCTTTTCCTGCAGGGAGAAGCAGGCCTGGATGGCACCAAAGGAGAGAAGGGTTCCCAAGGAGAAAAGGGAGACCGAGGGCCTCTGGGATTGCCTGTAAGTACCTGGGAGCCATAAGGCTTCTGGCAGGAGCTGTCCTGGGTAGCCCTTCCCCCAGGCTTCATTGCTGGGCAGGGACTGGGGAGGACGCTGCTCTGCACCCAAAGTTCTGAGCATCCCAGTGTGCTGGGTTCTTCCCTGTCACAGTGGGGGAGGAATGCAGGCCCTCAGCATCTTTCCCAGGCCTAGTGTTAGTGCTGGAACAATGGGAAGCTCACTGAGGTAGGGGCCATACCTAAGGAACAGCCTGCTGGAGAACCAGACAGGCCTGAGGTCAGCCTCAAGCCCTCTGGGGCCTGACTTGAAGCCATAAAGGTGTGCCCTGAGGGGGTAAGCATGGAAGACTTGGGGAACTATGGCAATGGTCATCTTCCCCAAATAACCCCAAAGGAGACCCCAGCTCTCTTGTGCTATGCGCTAGTCATAGCACGCAGGCATGTATGAAGCCAGCTCTGTGATTCCAGCAGGCTAAGGCTGTTCCCAGAGCCTGGGCTCTCAGCCTTCCAGAGCTGGAGGGCTCCCTCATCAGCCTCTGAGGACGGCCTCCAGGATTCTGCGTGCCTAGAGGTATAGCCCAGGCAGCGTGAGCCTCTGTCCCACCCTCCCAGTGGCCTGGTCGCTTTTCCTGTGTCACTGTCTGAGTCTGCTTTTCAAGAGCTAGAAGAGACTTCAGCAAACCATCTTGTCTTTTTCCGGAGGGTCACTTGAGGTCACAGATGGAGTTGGTGACAAGACTGGCTGCTCATCCATTGAAGCTACAGGGGGGCTTCCGCTGTCTCCAGCTCCAAGCCAGTCCCTAGCCCCAGGTAGCTGTAAACAGCAGAGGAACCATGGGAAACCAATGCAGCCATAGCAAACGCACACACGCACGCAAGCATGCACGCACGCGCGCGCGCGCGCGCGCGCACACACACACACACACATACAGAGGCCAAAGGAACTGTTTCTCTCTTGCTGGTGCAGGGAGTATAGGAAGAGCTAAGGAGCTGATTGACTTGACAGACCACAAGAAACTGATGGCTTTAGCAGATGCTGGCCCTCTCAGAAGCCGTGTCTGGAATGGCTTTAAGTACACAAGGAAGTGCCTTCCTGACCCCATCAGCCACAGATCACCTGCTGCTCACCTTCATAGCGCCAACAACCCCGATGAACATGAGAGGCTTCAGTTAGGGGTGCCCATGTCAATAACCCAGCAACCCAACAGGTGACGTAAACAAAGGCAGTGCCAGATGAGTGACAGAGAAGCCCTCCCATGTTTGTGTCTCCAACAGTTTCTGGTAGAGGCATGTACAAAGAAATCCTTTCCTTAGCTTGAAAGAAGGCCCGGGGCAATGACTCCATCAAGTGCAAATGTGAGGCCTATATTCAGATCCCTGGGACCCATGTTAAGCTTTTAATCCTAGCAGGGAGGCAGAGGTGAGTGGATCTGAATTCAAGGCCAACCTGGTCTATAGAGCGAGTTCCAGGGCAGCCAGGGCTTCACAGAGAAACCCTGTCTCAAAAAAACCCAAAAGAAAAATACTGGGCAGCAGCCATGTGTGCCGGTAATCTCTAGCAATGGTAAGACCGCAGATCCCTGGAAGCCCACGGCCAGCTAGCCTGGGCTCTGTAGAGAACTTCCAGGCCAATGAGAAAGCCTGTCTCAAACAAAGGAGGAAGGTGCTTAAGGAATGACCTACTGTATGCCCTCACCTACATGCATGTCTCCATGCTCACACCTACAAAAACAAACAAACAAGAAACAACAAGCTCCATCATAGACTGCTGTTCACAAGGACTTCGGGCGAGGCAGTAGGGAGTGGCAATGATTGCGGTGCCCTGGAGATCTTGCGGCCCTTCCTAGGGAGAATGGTCTCCTCGCTCAGGTGATACTGGCTTTGGAGGGAGGAGAGCTCGGCACGTTTGAATCTTTCAGCTGGATGCCTGACATCTTATAGGCAGCTGCCCCATAAATATTCTGAGCAATAGACCGATAGCATTTATAGCCCTGGAAAGAGGATGCCAGTGGCTCATCAAGGGTCTGAGTGCTTTGGTCCATGCCCTCTGACCCGACCACCTCGAGAGCACTTGGTGGTGGCATTGCATCTGCAAATCCCATGGATGCTCCAGGCTGCTTCTAGGCTGCACCTAGATGTCAGCAACGATGTGGTGGCAGGCAGCAGCCTCTCCAGGCCTATCCTGCTGGCTCCCCCCTTCCATTTAGCTCCCAGTGATGCCAGTACACTGGAGTCTGCTGGGAGCTTTCTAAACATGCCGTGACCCAGGGCCCTGATTCTTGAAGAGTTATGCGACTTAGTCAGCATAGAACCTGAATAGCTGTATTGTAAATAAAACCCCAGGAGAGACACTATGTGTGCAGCCAAGAGTTGGGAACCTCAGCTCTAGCTCGGGGTCAAAGTCAGTCCCAGAATTGGTAGTCTCAACACTGAAAACACAGCTTTGCAGCCTCATCCTACCCAGTACCCTTTTAAGGACCAGCTCCTTACACTCCAAATTCTGGTCTCTCCCCTCATCTACCCTGAGACTGAGGCTCATTTCTGAGTCTCAGTTAGAAGCAGTTTTCAAGAACTCCATGCTTGCTGGCTAGGTGTCCCCTCCTGCCAACCCCAGAGACCACTTCAGAACCTGGCACTAACACAGAGGGCCCCTTCCCATCAAGTCATTGTTCATCGGTCAGCAGGGAGTAATGAGGTCACAGGGCACCCTGGCTGAATAGCGTCTCACCTTCAGGGGGGGGGGGGCCCATTTACCACAAATGTGTAGCTTTAGACCTATGACCCTGACAGCTGCCTCCAAAGCCTTTGTCTGTAAAAGGACACTTGTCTGAAAGTATGTGAATGGACCAAGTTGGTGTCTAACTGTAAAGTGCCAGAGAAATGTCAGGATCATCATCCAAGGGCTGCCCCCACCTGCCCAGATGGAGCAAAACTAAGCCTGCTTCTACTCAGGTTTAAAAGCCAGTGCTGGGGGGGGGCTGGAGAGATGGCTCAGAGGTTAAGAGCACTGATTGCTCTTCCAGAGGTCCTGAGTTCAATTCCCAGCAACCACATGGTGGCTCACAACCATCTGTAATGAGATCTGGCGCCCTCTTCTGTATACATAATAAATAAAATAAATCTTTAAAAATAAATAAAAAAAAAAAAAGCCAGTGCTGGGACCAGTGAGAGGGTTAAGTGGGTAAAAGCGCTTGCTGTGCGGGCTAAAAATCTGAGTTCAGTTTCTGGAACCCACATGGTAGATGAAGAAAATCAATTCCCAGAAGTTGTCTTCTTAGCTACACACGCAGAGAGAAAGAGACAGAGACGAGAATGAAAGCAATTTTAAAATCGCTCCTGGGGGTTAGGAGGTGCAGAATGGACTCTCTCTATAGGGGTGCAAAGGAAGCTGGGATCATACCCTCTCCCCCAGGATACCCTCCACATAGCCTGCCCTGGAGAGGGAGCACAGCTCTGGATCCACCTGTACATCCAGGAATGCCTTTCTGTGTCCCCTTCCCTGAGCACCAAAGCACCCTGGGAAGAGGGGTTCCTGTGGGGTGAAGGGAGAGAGGGGGATAAGAGCTGTAGAGGGTCAGAGCCTCTGTCCCCAGGGTTCACGCCAGCTCAGCAGCCAGCCACGGCCCTCGGTGTCTCCGTGTCCTTGTTCAGTGTCCGTGTGTAAACACACCCCCTGTCCACCCAAGCTCATTCTCCCATTGTGTTTATGGCATTTGTGTCTGTCCGGAGTCACGCTCTACTCACCTCTCCCCTCCCCATTGTCTCCTTTTTTCTCTCTCCCGCCCCCTCCCTTCCCTTCCTTTGGGTCAAATCGTGCCCTTCGTCCAGGGAGCTTCAGGCTTGGACGGCAGACCTGGGCCACCGGTGAGTGTCATTTCTCCATCACCCCTCCCCCCCCCCCCGCCCGCCCCATCCCTGTCTGGCCTGTGACCCCTCTTGTCTTTCCTGCTGTGGCCTTGTTTGCTCCCCGCCCCCTGCTCCCCCACAGCGGTAGCAGCGATCACGCTTTGTCCTGCCATAGACACCAGAAAGTCCTCTCCGTGCCCACATCAGAAATGCCCTTCCAGACCCACACAGTGGTCACAGTGAGCGTGCACTCAAGGACCCCAGACATGCGAAGCGCGGGGCAGCAGAAGTCACTCTAGCAACAGTGACCCCGATGCTGAGTCCAGCCTGGGAACCCTTCCTTACCCTGGGGCTTGAGCCAAGACGCGTCCCCGGCAAACACAAGTGTCTGTGTGTGACCTTCACGCTGTGTCGTTGTCATACTGTGAAATCTGTCCATCTCCTGTCTGCCCGGGAGGGCCTCCCAGTCACATGCAGTCACCCCACCTGGAGTGTTTGTTGGGGAGCAGAGAAGGGTCAGGATGGGAGTAGCGTGTGGGAGCTCCGAGGCCAGTCTCAGCTCAGTGTCCTGTGGGTGCGTTTTAACCACACCTGTCCCTGTGGGTGGCACCCAAGCCACCCTGCCAGCACAAGGGGTCTATAATAGAGCAAGTGAGGGACCCGGACCCTCTGTGACTCCATTCCTCCTGATTCCAGAAAAGAGCTCTCACTCTCTCTTCTGAAGGGCCACAGAAAACGTCCGCTGTTTTACCTGCTCAGAACGCCCTGCAGACTTCCAGCTTGGAAGCCACACCAGGGCTGTGTGCCCACTCACTTGTAGCCAGCCCACTATGTCTCAATAGCCAGCTAAGGTCCATCTTAGCCTTAAGGTCCATCACACTCCAGTCAAGGCTATCCTTAGCTAGCTGGAGAGCCATGTGGGAGAGAACACCGGCTGGGCTCTGTTGTGGAAGACACTCAGACAGGGTCAGGGGATAGAGCCCAGAGCTTTCAGAGGTAGGAGGGTACCCAGGAGACCCATCAGAGCCTCATCCTACCAAATGCCAATTCTATCTCCTTGTATGAAAGAGCCACGGAGTGTCCTGCCCTGCTCATAGTTAGGCAGCTTTTGCACATTTATCCCTGGAGGCCTTGGAACATATTCCCTAATTGACCTTCAAGATTTACGGAGGAGAGACTGAAGCCTGGGTCAGTCTATGGAGTCTGTGGGATGTGGAGGCAGGGAAGCTGCCTCCAGTCCTACTCAGAGTGAACGACTATTGTTACCCACAATCTACTCTCTTCCTCCTCATTCCATAGAGGACACCAAGAACTTCTCCTGTGCAGCCAATCAGCATTCTCCCAGACACTCATGCCCCACCTCCCCCAGCTACATACACTCAAGAGTACCAGACAGCATCCTCCTGGGGCCAGCCCTATGCCCCACAGTCTGGTCTGAGTAAGGACACACAAATACTGAGAGGCCAATAAACAGGAGGCCGTGAAATAGAAACTTGGTCTAGTTGGGATGCAGGTGGGAACCTGGGAGAAATGTTTGCTGATTCTGTAGCAAGCCCAGCTCTGTCTCCAAGCAACCCCCAGCTTACTGAAGTGCCCCCTACCTCCCTAGGACCCCAAGTTAAGATAGAACCTGCCCCTATTCCCTGAAGGCCAGTGTGGTTCTGACACTGGAGAATACTAACTCATGACTATTTTACCTGTTCCTCAGGCCGGGGGATCTGTGGGGTCTGCAGTGGGTTGGGGGAGGGGTGCTGGATGGCCCTCTCACACCTGCCTCCGCCTCTAAGTGTGTCTCCTCCGCAAGGGTCTCTGTGGCATGAGGACCCTCCCGCTGCATGTGGAGCTGTGACCGCAAGGGGGCGCCGGCCCTAGGCCCCCCCACTCCTGGGACGGGGTCACCTCCCTCCCCAGTGCTTGTTGGTGGCAAACCAAGCAACCGACCTACTCTTTTCAGCCTCGGCAAGCTTGGCTGTGATGTGAGAGGTTCCACGAATCTGGCTCTGAGGTGGGGGAAGGAACATTCCTCCAAGGCCCTTAAATCCAAAATGGATCGCGGCCCAGTCAAACGGCCTCCTTGAACAAGCCTGGCTTTGCCAAGCCTGAAAACCGGGGCTCAGGCTTTGCACATCTTCAGGTCCTGGGTGGGATTCTCAGGGCTCTCTGCAGCAACTGGCCCTTGACCTCTGCTTTCCTTCCCCTCCCCAGGGTACTCCAGGACCAATCGGAGTTCCAGGCCCTGCTGGACCAAAGGGCGAGAGGGTGAGTGCTCAGTGAACTGGGAGCATGGGAAACCAGGAAGGCTTGCTCATCCCCTGCACCTGGAACCCATCCCCCAGGATCTCAGCCCTCACCCCTTCTCCCATCCATCACTCCTGGTTATCCCCGTAGCAGCCTAGGGGAGAAGCAAGCCATCATATGGCTGTGAGGAGACAGGTGAGAAGGAAAAGCTCTCTCTCTGCTGGTAGCCTGGCACCTGTCACCTGTCACCTGTCACAGCCCAGTCTCTCAAGGATGCAGGTCTGCTATGCTCATTTAGAGAAACAGTATGGGGCAGAAGGTCAACCCATCCCTCATAGAATGGGTGTGTAAGAGGATGGGCATGACAAGAATCAGCTCAATGTGTGTGTGGGGGGGGTGCACTCTATTCCTCTCAGCCATCCAGGTTCTCACACACCCAGGATCTGTCATCCTTAGTGGACAGACTCCTTGGCTGATCCACCCCCATGGAGCATCTGTGGAGTTCTCCATCCACACCTTTCTCCCTCTGCCCTTTGCCTACCCGGGAGAGGCTTGTGGTGGGGAAGTGGGTGGCTGCTACCTAGACCATGAGCCTCTTGGAGATCATTCGTCCCCTGGGGAAACCAGGATTGCCTCTCCATGGTGATGACACGGGCTTTGGAGCAGAAATCAAAGCTCCTCTCTTGCTCCCGTCTGCTCTCCGCCTTCCCACTGTCTAGTCCTTCCAGGAAGCAGGTGGTACCGGAGAGAACAGCAGAAAGTTCTTAGAGCACACCCTGCCTTACACACACTCAATTCCTTAGGGCTCTGGCTCCGTAGGGAATCAGAAAACCGTCATGGAAAGGAAATCATCACAGCCACAGCGTGGAAAGCTCATGCGGCATCTTCCTCTCTTTCAGGGCAGCAAAGGAGACCCAGGAATGACAGGACCAATGGGAGCAGCAGGGCTTCCTGTGAGTCTCCAGGGCCTAGAGGTTTCCTTCTGCCTATCCCCCCACCCCTGCCCAACACAGCCCAGAGCCTGGAGCCCATACCTGAGGTTGAAAAAGAAGCTGGGCAGAGTTAACTGGGGATGGGCCAGAAGTCCCTGTGGGGTGTGACAGGGGACAGGTGCTCATCACAGGGACCATCTCATCTCACATGTGTAACAGCGTGTCTGGAACCTTCCACTTTAGCCCCTGTGCTGTCCAGAAGGGTCCCGGGGTACCCCCACTTCTGCTGTCCAGGACCCGGATCCCCACAACACAGAAAGGGGTGAACTTGGCTTCCATCTGCAATGCGTTTGCCTGTAGCTTTGCTACAGAAGCCAAGTGGCTGTCTCACAGAGCCTGGATTCTGTTTCCCCGTCCACCCAAGGTTCATGTGGATACGGACTAAACAAGCGTGTCTGCACCGGTGGATGCTTAACACTCCTTCCCCTAGGGGGTTCTGCACTTTAAAAGAGGGGCTCGGCAGCTGTGCAGCCAGGGGCTGGCAAGAGAGCCATGGAAATACTCAGCCCAGAGTACCCCACCCGCACCCCTGACGGCGGCATGAAACCTACCCCTCGCCCCGTGAATGATCCCAGAAGAACACAACTACCAGTGGGGACATGGGCTACAGGGCAAGAAAATTAAGAACCTTGTCCACGGATTTGCTTGTAAATCCATGTGCCTCTAGGTCAAGTTCCTGGATGCATTTGCTTCTCTGTTCTCCTTCTGTAAAATGGGGGTAATGAGGCCCATCTCCACTGAACTGGGGCATCTGCCTGTTTCTGAGCCCGAGGGAAGGACCTCACGGCCGTTTCGTGTTTTCTCATTAACATGTCTTCGTTCCTCTGATTTAATACAGGGTTTACATGGACCACCCGGGGACAAAGGAAACCGGGTAAGTCTGAGCCCTCGCACTCGGGATCTGGTTACTAATGTCTTCATGATGGGATGGAATGATCAATTGGAGACTCCTGACCTAACAGGACAAATAGTCTTCCCTTATAAATCATCCTAAATTGAAAGGCTTTCTAGTGAGGGGCTCCATGCCATACATGCCGGGAGCCTGGGGCCTAGCACTGCGGTTGAAGCCAGTAGGTCTCCTCGTTTCCAGAGAAGGCTAAATGAATCCCACAGCAACCATCAGACGAGCATGGCCGTCCAGCAACAGGAGCCTCGCATGCAGCCCTCTTTATGTTGCCCTGATAACTGGCCCCTTCGTGGTATTTTTAGATCTATCGTCACCCCGGCTTTACCTCCTGAAACTTAGATTTGTTAAGCATTCCAGTCCACTGGTGACCAAGAAAATAAATTCCAGCTCCAAGAACAGACAACCAAGCCCTTTAAAAAAAAAAAAAAAACAATCCAAAAAAAGGAAAGAAAGTATCCCAGCTGCTATTTCTCTTGGAGACTTGGCAGGGAATGGAATGAACTGCACCCTCCAGACCTTCCCTCCTCCCTTTGGCTCCTGCTGTCTTCAGCAGGACGCATTAAATGTCCCCAGCACCATAGGCATATAACACTCATGGCCTTGGGCATTTGGGCACAGCAGCAATAATCTAACTACATCTACCCAAAGGATAGCCCTCTCCATCACCTCCTCTAGTGCCCATCTGTGTGCAGGGCACACCCCCTGAGGACCAAGAGCATCTTCTAGCAGACAAAAAAAAGCTCAAGGACCTTACATGAGAAGGAACCACTGTCCAGAACACTGAAATATGCTGAATTGAGTTCCCCCAGTGAGAGAGAGGCAGCCAGCGCACATGGATTCCAGAACCTGACTGATCTTGGACCACTGATGGTATCTTCAGGAATAGAACATGTCAGAATCTGTCTATTTCTATCTGGCCGTAGTTAAATCCATTCCCCTCAATTTGTGAGGTATTTACCAGGCACTTCTAAACCCCTAAAGTCTCCTCACCAGCAGCCACACAAAAGCACCTCAACTTGTTCCCCAAAACCTATGAATAAGTGAGAGGAGGCAGAGCCACCCCTACCAAACTGTCTACGGCAAGACCACATGGAATCCACTGCAACAAACCGATTCCCTTGCAGCCATGTGGCTGGTCTCTGAGTCTCCACAAAACCTGATCATTCCATTTCTTCATTGGCATACAAGCCTTCCTAACTCATTTCTAATGTGTTCTGGTTTTCTTTATCACACTCAATTAACATTTCTCAAGCCTATTTCTTAAGACTTTTTCCGTTGGCTGGAGGCACTGAGTCCCTTGAAATAAAGGTAATCCTTCTGCTGTAGCAGGGAGTCAGAGCCAGTGAGGTACCCTGGTCACAGATGGGGCAGGATGAGAAAATGGACCAGCCTGGTGTCTCTGGTGCTAAACCATCATCAGTGGAAGCCCCAGGAATTGTGGGAAACCTTTCTTCTCCATTTCCTCTTCCCACATCCTTTGATAGATTCCCATACCCTATATATAAATTAGGATATATCTCTTCATTGGAGTCAAAGTTGGGGCTGAGGGTATAGCTCAGTTGGTAGAATTGCTTACTCAAAGCCCTGGGTTCCAGTTTAACTCTGCAGAGAGCTTAGCAGTTGGCACACACCTCTAATCTCAGCACTCAGGAGGCATGAGGCAGGAGGATCCAGAAGTCAGGGCTGTCTCTGTCCTCTGAGGCCCGCCTGGGACCTTACCTCAGAAATCCAAAAAAAAAAAAAAAAAAAACAAAAAGTCATGTTCAGAAAGCCACATGGTACACCACAAAGGTCCAGATGAATTGTCCCAAGCAGCAGGTTTCAAAACAAGGGACAACTCGTTTTTCTCACCCAGGAGTCAAATCTCAGGATGCTAAATGTGCTTAAAAAAAAAAAAAAAAGACACCCTGAAGCTGGCTGCCTCATTCGGGCCTCTGAGCTACCAGCCCTAATAGGGCCAAGAGGGATCTAGGATACTGACACTTTGATTCAGGTGACATGGCAGAGGCTAAGGTTCTGATCCAAAGTGTCACTGTTGCTACCTGGGAAGGTAACTCTGGAGATACCCAGTGTTAGCCTGAGTTTTAGGGAGCAGCTCTTACAAGCAGCCCTCAAGACGTACCCTCATCAAACTTTGCCTTCTTCATGCCCGGGGAGTCATTGGAAATGTGTTCCACCTTACCTAAACCAAGACGCATCCTTAAAACCATACTGTTGGGCTGACAACATGTCCGCACAGGCAAAGGTCTTACCACCAAGCCTGACAACCTGAGTTCAATCCCATGTGGTGAAAGGAAAGAACTGACTCCTACAAGTTGTCCTCTGACACACACACACACACACACACACACACACACACACACACACTTACACTGTTGCATGTCTTGCCCAAAAATGGTCCTACACCTCTTTCCTGTTCATGGAATGAGGAAGGTCCTTGTAAATGACAGGCAAAGACCCAGAATCCAACACAGGAAGCTTGCCAAGGACACACAAGACTGGAAAGGGTGCTCTGCTCCCGTCTCTGCAGGTACCTTCTTCCACCCATGCCCCACTTGTCTCTAAGTGACTCAGGGAATTTGGCCCAGGAGCCACATTTACAACAGAAACTGGTCAAAGCCAGACATGGCACCTCAGGCCTGTAACCCCAGCATTTGGGAGGTCGAGGCGGAAGGTCCAGGAGTTCACACAGTCATCCTCAACTACACATCAAGTGTGAGGCCAGTCTCGGTTATAGGAGAACACACAGTCGAAACAACAGCCAAAAGGGGATCAAAGAGTAAGGGTATCACTACTCCGGCAACGTAATTATCAGGACGTTGACCGGCTGGTTGTGACCATATCACTGCCTGCGGGCCGGCCAGCGGAAAAGGTTCAAGCATGCTGAGACTGTTTGCACACTCTGCCATGCAGGCCTGGGGATGGGGAATGTCTAGGGGAGTGCATGTCTTGCTTCCTGAGTCCTTCTGTCCCCTCCTGTCCCCCACTCCTCCAATCTTTCTGGCCTGGGCCAGCCTCCTCCTTCTTCTTTAATTCCCTGTCTTTCTCACAACATATGTGCTCCACTAAAACCCCACACCTCTCATCCTTCCCCCCACCCCCGATTTGTGTCTCCTGAAGTCAGTTTTCCACAGTCATCAGGAATGTTGAAGGGACCCCTGTGGGTCACTGTCTGCCCCTCCCTTCTCACCAGCTGGAGCTGGGGGTGGGCACACCTCTTGTATGTCCCTCTCTGGGATGGGCAGTAGGGGACATGTAGGTAAAGCAGTAGCTCCAGAATCTTCCAGAACACCTGATGTGGGGTGATCCCCCACAGTGTGGGTGGCCCACACTCTGTGGCCTGTAGGCAAATCGTCTAAGAGCTGGAACCAAGTCTTCAGCGACTGCCCATCTCCTTCATTAGGAAACTGTACTTATGACTTGGAGAACAAGGGCCACGCTCCTAAGGTCGCTTACCTGGGTCTTCCGTTCCAAACACTGGTGACTCGGCTCGTCCACACTAAGGGAATCCTCATGTCAGAACCTTTTCATTGGTGGGTGTGCCTCTGACCCAATGAAATTACTGTATGTGCACGTGTATGGATAAATTCCAGATGACCTCTGAAATAAAAACTACTGGGGTCATGTTGAAAGATCTGGGGAAACATCAGAACTATTGTTAACCTCTCCTGTCTAAGAAACTTAGCACACAGCAGCCTGCAACTGCAGAAATGAATGCTGTAGACCCCAAACCCCCTCGGGGAGCACCTGTCCCCATACTAGGTAGTAGGAGACTGTCATCACCATGGGTGACAGAAGCCACCCTCCCTTACTGAGGAATGCATCGTCCCACCAGTGAGCATTTCTCATACACAGGTCACACACCAATTTTGGAAGCAAGTGTAATGTACCCATTCCACAGGTGAAAAAACTGAAGCCCGGAAGAGTTAAAGTTAGTAACTGGCAGAACTAGCTGTACCTTTGGCCTTGCCATGATGGAGCAGCAATATACAAGTCCCCGGGCATGAGATAACCCACCTTCCACAGAGCAGAGTGTCTGGGGAGACTCCCTAGGGACCTACATGCTCCATTTTAAAAGACTGAGACATGAAAACTTAACTACAAATTCATTTCCAGATGACGTTTAAGAGGAATGCCCTAGAGCCCTTCTTTAGATGAACCCCAAGACATAAAAATGGGGTTCAATTAGGAGGAGGATTGCCGATGCTTTTCAGAGAGAGATGAGCTCCCTGAGCTAGCGGTAATAAAGTGTGCCGTGATGCACCTGTGGAGGTCAGAAGACAAGCTGTGGGAGTCACTTCTCTCCTACCGTGTGGGGAGTGAACTCAGGTTCTCAGCCTAAGTGGAAAGCATCTGTAGCACGAATCCTAATTGGTCTTCATAAAAACCCAGAGCCAGATACCAGGGTAAATGCTGAAAGATCAGAGAGCCAAAGGAACAAGCCACAGCCACCTCTCACCTTACCAACACCTCAACCGAAAGGGGCTGAGCTCCTGTCTCCTCCCGCCTTACATTCCTTTCTCTGCCCAGCCATATCACTTCCTGTCTCAACCTCCCTAGTCCTGGAATTAAAGGCGTGTGTGCCTCCCAAGTACCTGGAGCAAAGGCATGAGATCCCAAGTGCTGGGATTAAAGGCGTGTGCCACCACTGCCTGGCCTCTATGGCTAACTAGTGGCTGGCTTTGCCCTCTGATCTTCAGGCAAGCTTTATTTGCACAAAAATATCACCACAAGCACCTTTACCTGCTGGGCCACCATGACTGCCCAACAGTACAGTTTTAAGTAGTGATGATGTGAGACCGGAATAAACCAGAGAGACGCATCATAAGGGAGGATCAGCCTGAGAATATATACATGCACAGGTGCACACGCATGCACACACCGTCCTGCATACATGCGTATGGGCTGCAGTCATGCATGCATGTGCACATGCCGGGACTCTAAACAGAGTCATCTTGCCTCCTAAGGGGACAGCAAAGGGATGACAACTAATTGGGACAAGAGGGGGCTAGAGAAATGGCTCAGTGGTTAAGAATGTGTACTGCTCTTGGGACCCGAGTTCAGTTCCCAGCACCCACAGGGGACAGACCACAAGCACCTGTCACTCCAGTTCCAGGAGGCTCTGACACCTCTGGCCTCCATGGACACCTACACTCACATGCATGCACGTGCACACACATACACCTGTTTAAAAAGAAACTAAACCTTAATTGGGACTAGAGGTTGTCAGCCCAAAGCCCTTTGTGATTAAGCCCTTACAGAGATGGAAACGTAACACATCATCCTTTGCTGGCCTTCAGATCAGCAGAATTGGGCGCCACTGTCTTTAGTGGGCTCCTCCTCCCAGGTCAGCTCAGAGATGCCCCTGTTCTCACCTCCCTCTCCTCCCTCCCCTCACCCTCCCTCCTTTGCCAAAACCTTAGGTGCTTAGAGTTGGGAGGTGGGTATGTCCCATCATCCTTCCAGGATGCTAACTTGATTAAGAAAAGCTGCTTGTCCCTCTGTCCTTCTCTGTCTCGTTTTCCCGTCTCTCACATGGGAATGATCCTAAAGTGTTGATGATGTGCTGATGTTGTTTTTCTCCCCCCTTACCTTGGACTAAACCATTGCTTGCAGGGGGAGAGGGGGAAGAAAGGTTCTAGAGGGCCTAAAGGGGATAAAGGGGACCAAGGAGCACCCGGACTAGACGCCCCCTGCCCGCTGGTATGTTTTCGTTCTTCGTTCGCATGGTTCTGCATTTTTTTTCCCACAGGGTTTCGGGCTGGGAACAAAGGAGGCAAATGCACGAGGAGCCGAGCTCCACAGATGCCACCGGGCCTGTCTGTGCCTTGGCAGTCCTGCCTGCAGAGGGTGGGCCCCAGAGCCACAGCTGCAAGCCATTCTGCTAAATCCCTTGCCTTTGAGTCCCTCTCCTTTGAAGATTCAGAACAATGGTTGGGTAGAAGGAGAGGACCCGCAGGGTTTGGGGAGAAGGTCTCGGGCTCTGGCCCCATCGTGCTCTGCAAACCCACGTGGTGTTTATGGCACGAGATTTGCATCCTTTGTGCTATGGTCACCTCTGGGGCCTGCAGCTCTAGCTGTCTGAGACCTCACTCTGTCAGGATGCAAGACCCCAGAGTTAGTCACCTGAGGGCCACTGAGTCGGGGCTGAGCAGAACAGGGCCAGATAAGGGGCTTTTCATGCACTGCCCAGTGGTCAGACTCGGAAAGCTGAAAACCAAAATGGGTAGATAGTCCCAAGCAGCCTTCCCAAGAAGCCAGCAATTAACGACTGTGGTGCACCCGCCTGGCTTCTCAAGTGACCTTTCAAAGCTCTGGAAGGTTCTGAAAGCCACGCTGCTCTCCAGCGGGAGGTTGTCTGTGATTGTGCCAGGGAGTAGGTGTCTGCATACATCAGGGTCTGCATCCTGGCCAGGATAGGACTGGGCCTTTCTACTGCCCAATTGGAGATGGCTGACCTTGACCTCAGTAATCATCGTGGTTGGTTTTATGAACAGGGCCACCGAGGTTTTAAAGGAGAGAAAGGGGAGCCGGGGCTACCAGGGCTGGACGGACTGGATGCCCCATGCCCACTGGTATGGCATTTCCCTCCCTTGCCTGCGTGGCCAAGCTGGGCTGCCCCACATGTGTGGTGTGTACCCGTGTGCCTCCTGACCCTCTTGCTCCATTCTCCCAGCTCCTACTTCCTGCTTCTTCCCTCTGTGAACACCAAGAGTCACGTTGCCTAGAGCTTTGGTGGCTCCCAACCATGCTGTCCTCTTGCATGTGAAGCAGCAGGTGTTTTCTTAGCTTTCTCCTGCAACTACTTCTGAAGCAACCCGGCCCCCCATAACATCAGCCAGCCCCCTGCAAAGCCAGTCTTGGCTGCATCTAATCCTCATTGCCTGATTGCATCTAGACTGTTCTGAAAGCTAGGGAAGCACATGGGTTGGGCAGGGCTGTTTTGCCTCTACACAGTGCACTTAGCCATGAATACACAAGCTGAGCAAACAAACAAAACACTGAGTGAGCTGCCAGTCACCCTGCCAACCAAGCCCAGATGCAAACCCACCCCTTACCCACAGTTTGGCAAGGGACATGGGGCATGCTTCTAGACAGAGACATTCTATAATTAAGGTAGAGGTAGGGACCACCCTGTCCATTCTTCCAGACTGGATCCTGGGTCACGGCACCAGTGACACCATCAGAACTAGAGTATGGTCTGGGATCAGGTGTTAGATGCTAAAGACCCGGAAGGCTCTCCTTTGGTGTCTCTGCCCTTTGTAGATAGGTAGCTCACTAGGAAAGAGAGTGGAAAGGTCTAGACTGTAGTTAGGAGGAGGTAGGTGGTGGCCAAGTACCCCTGAGCATGTCTGGAGCTGAAACTCAGGAGCTGGTTTCTCCCAGGTCCAGTCTTGCTCCAGACGGTAACTTCCGGAGTATCTGCATGACCCTCTTAACTAACCGTAAAGGAAACAGAAGGCAACTCTTGACCCTGCAGGCACTGGTCTAGGCACACCTGCTTGCCTTCCATTTCCCCAGGAGATTCTGGAGCTGCCGTCACCACAGAATTCCCTGCCTCAAAATCCTGCCTCGTCCGTCACTCACAGATCCTCTTTGAAAGAAAAATGGCGTTAGAAAGTCTGGATGGTCACAGAGTTGCTTGAAGGGCACCAGAGACGTTTTAGAACACAAATGCAAACCTAGACAGCACAAGTCAAGCACACAGAGTAGCAAGCCTCCTGACGCAACTCACCCTGCCCCCCATCCCGAGCATGCAGCATGCATGGATGCCTTTCTCAACCATGACTTCCGAAATGCTTCCATTAATTAAAACTGGGTCTTTCCTGGGCCACAGTCTCACACACACACACACACACACACACACACACACACACACACACACATCCCATCTGAATACTCTTAGTTCTGCAAAGGCACCTTGGCCTTTCTACTCTTTGCCTGCTCTCTTCCACTGTGCCCTGCCACCATCCAAGTCCGGATGGAAATGCCACCTTGGCCCTCAAAGGCCCCTCTCCCTCCCAGGGTCTGTGTGCAGTGTGCCGCACTGTGGCAGTGGGGTGACTTGGCATGGCATGATGGACTGTGAAGGGGACAGAGGGGCACCATGAAGCTGAAAGACACCGCCCTCTGCAAGTCCTCTTCCAAGCTCAGAGGAGAAATAAGATTATTTGACTGTTCAAAATGACATCTTTCCCAATAACATCCCATAATGATGTGTCCTTTGTTTCGAATTGTCAGGAATGGGGTGCAGGAACTATTGGCATGACCCTAGCACATACTAGGTTTCTTTGGGCTGGGACAATCCCTGCGGCATGCTGGGTGATTGGGGGGTTCCCTGTTGGGGTGGGTGGAGGAGACCCTAGAGACTGTAGTTCTAGGATGGGGCTGCCCTTCTGCTAGACCTAGACTGAGCCCCAGAGCCCTGTGCTCTTGGTTCAGCCTGACCCTCCCCTCAAGCCTGACCACTGGAAGATTCCTGGATTGCCACACAGTGTGCCAGAGAGCCAGAATGTTAGACCCGAGAAGCCTTGTGAAGGTTCCCTCACACAGGCACAGCATCCTGAGGCTACTTTGCCTCAGACAATGTCCAGTCACTTCCCAGCCCTATGCTCCATTTCCCCCCAGATTCGGGTGTCTGAGGCAGAGCCAGAAAGACGTCTCAAGATCCTGTTGCAATCCCCTGAGGCTGCCTGTCCCTTGTCACCCCGCCCCCACCCAGTAGTGACCTTTATCTGGGACTGTTTGGATGACACCTCCCATTGCTTAGGAAGAGAAACAAGCCCAGGCCGAGTGGGAGCCAAGGCACACCATTCCCTCGACAGGTTTGCAGAGGAAGACCAGGGTCCCACGTGCCCAGGGACCTGAGTTCTTAGCACTCCACCGAGTCAGAGCAAAGACGGTCCTCTGTGCTCTTCACGGGCATCTGTACAGACTGAGCCCACAGGCCACAGCAGTCCCTCTCAGCCTTGTGCTCGCTGCAGCTACACTCGGCATTAGCCAAAGGGAAAACGGTGGCATCTAAATGCTTCCCACCCCCTTCTAAGATGCCGACCCAGGGCAATAAAGGAAACAGATGACAGTGGGCAGGCCACGTCCCAGTGAGGCTGTGGAAATGTTTGTGTTGTTGGTACCCTACCCACTCAGCTAACTATCTCAAGAATCTAAGCATTCTCTGCCTCCTCACAGGGAGAAGATGGCTTACCAGTCCAAGGCTGCTGGAACAAGGTAAGATTCCCAGAGGCCCTCACAGCTCGGGGTCAACCCTTTCCCAACAGTGCCACGAAGCTGTCAGTTTCCATCCTTTTCCGCAGATGAGACAGCAAGATGTGGGTCGAAAAAGGTGCTACCTCACCGGTGGTTGGCAGAGGAGAGGGGTACCCATTAAACATCCACTCACTGCACACACCTGGAGAACACTTAGAGACCAGACAGGTGGATCAGTTGATAAGAGTGTTTGCTTAGCGTGCACAAAGTCCCGAGTCTGATCCCCAGCACTGCATAAATCCTGCATGGTGGTACATGTATATAATCCCAGCACCCACTCACCTAGGAGGTGGGGGTATCCCGAATATGTAGCTATCACCAGGTTCACAATGCCACTGTCATTTCCCGTCATTAAAGCAGCCAGCCGAATGCCACAAGGCCAGTCCTCTCAGCCACAGCTCCCACCCAAGTCACAGGACTCCCCAGCCTAAGGGCAGAAGCCTACCTTTGTCCTCAGCAAGGTCTGCAGCAGGAGGGCAGCCATCTCCCTGTACCTCACCTCCCCCTCAGTATCTCTCAGCCCCCACCACCATCATCTAAGGCTATCTATCAGTACGTCCTCATAGTAGGGCTCAGGACCCCACACTCGCAAGAGTTTAGGCTTAGTCAATCCAGTCCTGTGCCTGTCACTCAGAATTGTACAACAAGATCACTCGGTGCCCCTGTACCCCTGACACTCAAAAAATCTCATTGATGTACAGGACTAGAAAGAGTAAGGAGACAGACAAGGCATCAGATCTAGATCAACACCTAGGTACCTAAAGCGCTCACAAGCCACAGAAAGGGAAAGTTCAGCATTGAGGGGGTGGTGCCTCCCTTCCCCTGCTCCCAAGAATCTGCCCCTCACTCAGAGCCTCATCCAAGAGCTGTGAGAGGACCATTAAATAAGACCCTCCTCGGTCCCCAAAGATTCTCCTTCAAGGCTGTTGCTGGTGGGCAGAACATGGAATATGTTGAACAGAGCAGGGGAACCACAGCTGCTGTCCAGAGCTACAGCATGTTGGAGAAGCAACTAAAGCATCCCAGGTCTGCTGGTTCACACCAGAAATGACATCTGGGCAGATGTAGTGGGTAGTGTAGTTTCCAAGACAGCATAGAGAGACTGCCCTCTAGTGGCCACAGCCGGGAGTAGCTTCAAGGTGAATGTTGGGTTTCCCATCCTGGGGTTGGGTGTGTCTTAAATCCAGATGGGGGGGTCTTACCTCTAGCAGGTTTAATGTTCCACACTTCCCTATCAGAGGTTCTGATGCAATCGAAGACAAATCCACCTCCCTTCCTCCAGGGGAGGCAGCATTCAGGCCCCCTGAAACTAACTCTCCATTGTTCTGGTTTTGTTTTGCAGTGATGTCTCTAACCTCGGATTGGCCTGTGTGTGTTTGTACATAGGATATTTATTTTTATACAGTTTTCACTTTTTGAAAATGCCCAAAGTATGATGCATCTTACAGATCATTTAAAAAGAGGAAGAAAGCCTGAATATTTTGTACAGAAAACAACCCTTTCCCTTTTGTTTACAAGACATTTTTGTATAAATCTGTTTCTAATATGCTGTCTGTGAGTCTGCTCCTAATGTTGCATGATATTTGTGCACACTTATTAAACATCACAGCTTAATAAATTATTGTGTTCCAGTGCCAAAGGGGGCCCGCCAGCACAGAGGTCTGCAGGCTTACGTGTGAATTCACAAACATGTGGAGGTCCATGATGTTTGCCAGACTAGATGTATCTGATAATATTTTAAACTTCAACTGACTTTCATTATTATTTAAAAAAAATGAAACGTGGCAATTTATGATCCTGATTAATCACTAAATTAAATCCATCCTGTCTTGTGCAAGCAGGAAGTTTCAGAAGCAGGAGCCCTCAGAAGTGTGGAGCAATATTGGGAATTGTTAGCATCAACAAAAGGAGGGTGGGGACTCACTTAGGAGATATTCCTTATGTCACATCCCAAATTCATCACTTGAGCATTGAGGGTTCAGCAATATGGAGGACCCCCAGGCTGCAAAGGGGACTTACATATTGTTTCAGGGTTTGGTTGGGGCTTTTGTTCATTCTTATTTCTGTTGCTGTGATAAATTATCACAACCAAAAGCAACCTAGAGCAGCAAAGGGTGGATTTTGGCTCACAGTTCCAGAGGGGTTGAATGTACCATGTTAGGGAAGGGATGGCAGCACGAGCAGGGAGCTGGCTGTTCACATCTCATCCACACACAGGAAACAGAGGAGAACCGGAAGTGGGTCCTGGCTATAAAACCTGAAAGCCCGCCCCCAGGGAAGGACTTCCCTCAGCAAGGTTCCATCCCCTAAAGGCTCCATTAACCTCTCAAAAAACAGCGCCACCTACTGGCGTTCTAGTCTCATTTCTCATCCAATTGTTTTGAGTTACTCTGGCTAGTCATGGTTACTGCAGAGCAAGCTGTTCACTTCACAGAAATCTGCAGATCCAGGCGCAGCTGGCTAAAGGAGGGGGCTTTGCCTCGTGTGCCAGCCTACTGCAGCAAAAGAGAATGACCCCCACCACCACCACACCCGCTAGATCTCCAGCACATGTGACAAACCTCAGGTTGTGTTGTTTTGTAGGAAATGAAGTTGTTATGGGGCTGAAGAGATGGCTCGGTGGCCTAGAGCACTCGCTGCTTTTGCAGAGACCCATGGTTTGATTCCCAGCACCCTCGTGGTGCACAACCATCTGTAACTCCAGTTCCAAGGGATCTGGCGCCCTCTTCTGACCTCCATGGGCACCAAGCCTGCACGTGGTCCACACACATACATGCAAGCAAGACATGAGCACACATGAAGTAAAAGAGTGTTTTTAAAGTGTGTTAAAGAAATGGAGTAGTGCTGGGAAGGTGGATCAGACAGCGGCATGTCTGCTGCACAGGCCTGAGGGCCTGAGGTCAGTCCTCCAAGCCCATGGGGAAGAGCTAAGTGTGGGCGTACATGGTTGGAATCTCAGTGTCCAGAAGTAGATCCCCCAGCCTTGCTAGCCAGCCAGCTAGCTTAGCCTAATCAGAAAGCCTCAGGCTGGTGAAAGACCCTGTCTCAAAAAAACAAGGTGGGGTGGGTTCTGAGGATCAGGGCCTGAGGTTGTCTTCTGGTGCAGCACTTGTTCATACACACACACACACACACACACACATGCACACACACACACACACATGCACACACACACATATGCATACATACACATGTGTATACACACACATATTCATGCATATGCATATATACATACACACATACATATATATACATATACACACATATATATTACACACACACACACACACACACACACACACACACACAAGAAATAGAGCTGTCAAGAGGATGAAGCAGAAGGATTGCAAATTTGGGGCCTGCTTGGGCTGCATAGTAAAACCCTGTTTCAAAAAAAAACAAAGGGAGAGAGAGAAAGTTGTATGTTTTCCTGTCACCCTGCCTGCTTGGTAAAGGTCTCAGGAAACCTCTTCCTTATTTTTTTCCACTTTCATATCTGTGTGTAGTGTGTGTGTGTGTGTGTGTGTGTGTGTGTGTGTGTGTGTGCATGTTTGCATGTGTGTAAGTACATGTGTGGGTACCTGTGCACGTAGGTGTGTGGCATGTCAGGCTCTCCGGGTTGATGTCAGGGCTCATCCTCGATCCCTCTTCCCTCTTACTCAACAGGCAGGGTCTCTCAGTCAAGCCCAGAGCTCGCCAATATGGTGTCAGTAGCTAGACTGCTCTGGGGAATCTCATGCCCCTGCCATGAGTCTGGGGGCGTTCGTGTGGGGTCGGGGACCTGAATCCAGGTCCTCATACTGGCTCAGCAAATACCTTAACCCCTAAGCCACCTCCCCAGCCCTCAGGAAACCTCTGTTGATGAACAGGTCAGTATCACTAGGTGAAACGGTGTAGCCTGTGGTCTGTTGTTAACTGTTTAGAGTGTCCTTGGGACTTCTAAGGGAACCTGAAACCAACACAGGATTCTGGGAATTTCCCTCCCTTTCCAGACCTATTTTCATTTTATATTTCTTTTCTAGAGCCACTGTTAACAGACCCTGCCCCACCACACACACACACACACACACACACACACACACACACACACACACACACACTCCGTCCTTCACATTCCTAAGAACTTGCCAGGTGTGAGGGTGAGCGCACACTCATTAACTGTTATGTTAATGGAACCAAGCTGCACAGGCATCAACCCAGGGCTCATGTCCAGTAGGCTATTCTGGAAATCAGATCGTTCCTCCTGGGCGCCAGCTTCCTCCTGGGTACTTCCTGGCTTCCTCATCTGAAAACTGAAGCCGCTGATCTGGAGTGAATCCCAGTGGACACAGATAGCGTTTGTCTGTCCCCTCGTTGTGGGGAAGAAGCGTGCGGCCAGCCACCCAGGCCAGGTCCAAACCTCCCGCGGGTCTGATGAGTCCTTTCAGGACGGCCCCATGACCCCACTCCAGCACCTTTCCCTTCTTGTCCAGGGACAAGTGCTCCAAACACATTTTAATTTCACTGTCTTCACATTCAGAAGTGAAATATAACAAAGACACCAGCCAGCAACATATCTGTCTTTCTACCAGCAGCCACAAAACAGAATGTCCTATATTTTTATGGAGGAAGGAGTCCACAAAAATGCCCAGCCTTCCAAAGTCACAAGGCCTGTCTCAAGTTGTGTTTATTGAAACTGGCCCTGGAGGGCTGGAGGGATGGCACAATGGTTAAGAGTACTAACTGCTCTTCCAGAGGACCCGGGTTCAATTCCCAGCACCCGCATGACAGCTCACAACTGTCTGTAACTCCAAGATCTGACACCCTCACACAGACATATGCAGGCAGAACACCAATGCACATAAATAAGAATAAATAAATTAAAAAAAAAAACTGGCCCTGGGGGTTACCTAGCTCCTGGGCCAACTTCCCCACTCCTGAATGAGGACCTGGGAACTCCAAGTGCCACCAGGTTCTCCAAAGGCCGCTACCTGAATGTAGTCACAGCTCAGCGATGACGTCATCGTAGTAAGAGTGAGACCACACAGGAACACGCCCCCCCCCCCCCTAGCACCCAAGACCGACATCAACTAAGTCTTCTGGGGACAGTGGGCAACCTCTCCTGTTCCAAACCTGTGCTTTTCACCCACTCAACACCACCAAGAGAATTCCAGTCACCCACTGTGACAGAGAACTCCTGGCCTGGCACTAACCACAGCACTAGGAAGGCAGGAGCCCAAGGATAGAGAATCTGAGGCTGGCATGGGTTACAGTCAAGCAGGGGCTGTAGCTCAATGGCAGAACACTGCCTGGCACTTGAGAGGCCCCAGGGTACAATCCCCACCTAAAGACAGTCAAAGGAAAATACGGGCGAAGGAAACAATGTGGCAGGCAGCAGGGGAATGCCATCACTAAGACTAAGGTGGAGCTTACACATCACTTCAAGTCTAGCTGTGGAGGAGTCTCCACCTTCCTGGCCAGGGGTTCACAGTCCTGTGTGCACAAACACACCATCTTTCCATGTCATCGGACCCCCTGGGCCCCTGGACCAGGAACCCCCTTGTCTCCCTCAGGGCACTGAGCTGCACCTCGGCCCCCATCCTTACCCGGGCTTCTCCACTTGGATCTTAATTGTGTTGAGTGAGAGAAAGAAGGTTAGAACACAAGGTACCAGCCCTGACTTGAAGAAGCTGGGCACAATCGGAAGGGCGGGTGTGGTTGCAGAGTGCCCAGCAGGAGCCCTCAGGGAAAGGTGATTCTGAGCGTGGGGATGTAGCTCAGTTGTAAGGTGCTTGCCAAACATGGGTAAAGCCCTGGGTTCCATCCCTGAAACTATCCAAACCCAATCTGGTTGCTGGATGCCTGGAATCCCAGCACTTAGAAGAGTGGAGGCAGGAAGTCAGAAATTCAAGGTCATCTTCGGCTCTGTAGGGAGTTTGAGACTAGCTTGGGCTACATGAGACCCTGTCCAGAAAAGAAAAAAATAAAAATTTAAAGAAAAAAAAACAATGCTCAAGATTCTCACTGTATTCTCGGGGCCGAAGGGCAGCTCCCGCTGCTGCCTGCCCTGTGTTCTGCCACAGAGGACATATTGCCCACCTTTATCTATGTGGAGACATGCAGGCATCTCAACCAAGACACGAGTAATGGCCGTCCCCACGACTGGTGACTTCAGCATAAAGCTGAAAGAAGCCACACCTTGCTCAAGGAGTGGCTTAGCCCCTTCCCACACGCTCCTCTGACCCCATCTATGATTCATCATGCTTACCACCCTTCCCAGCATCTTGACGTCACAGATAGAACATGGTGTGACAGTGACCTGACTCGGCCTATGGACTGGTCCACAGACTTGGCTTCTGGTCCTTTTCTCTAACATCCACTCTCTGGTCTTGGGGAGCTCCGGGTCATGGTATGTCCAAGTTTCAGATGAGGGTGTTAGGCTTGGGTGATTTCCAGTGGCTCTGTCATCTCCGACACCCTGAAGCCCTCTGATTCTACTTCCAGGTCAGCTGTAGGGATGACTGTGGACACGGATGGGGGGCATCTTGTGCTCCCTACTGCCTGGAGTCTTTTGACTGCAATAGCATCATGCATGGAGCTGGCTTTGTAAGCTTGAGGCATGCATGTGCTCGTAACCCTGGAGAGGGAGGGGCCATATGTGCTGTGTGCTCGATGAGGGTCACAGCCAGCCAGGGTTCATGGGTCCTGAGGACAGAGGACACCAGGGGCCAGCGTGGTCAGGAAGGAGAGGCTGAGGTCTTTGGGAAGGATTTACAAAGCAGAAAAGGAGGAGCTAGCGGCTGCCTGGAGGTAGTCCTGTGGTCCATTTCTGTAGCAGAATCTCCCAATTAGTATGAGCCCAATGCCTCTTAGTTCTGAAGTCAGAGGATACACATGAGACCACAGTGGGAGAGAGAGGCAAAGATCCCATCCTGGCTGTGAGGAGCTGGTGGTCTGGCTACAGCTATGTGGGAGCTGGGCTGGGGAGAGCTCTGGTCCTAGGAGGTGCCCATAAAATGTGCCGATGCTCAGCAAGGTTCCTTCTCAAACGTCCCCTTCTCTATGCCTTCTCAAGGGCCAGAGTCCTTGGCTAGTGGCCAAGAAGTGAAGGCAGCCCTGAGCTACGGGGAAAGTGCCTTACCTTGGAGGAGGACCAAGATGGAGGATCTGTCCCTGCTCAGAGGGCTGTCTGCAGAAGCCTTCCTGAAGGCCTGATTTGAGGAGCCGATCGGAGCGTGACCGCATGAGAGCGAGGCCTCTGCCCTCTCCACACAGGAGCTCAGCTAGACCACCGCAGGCCTCCAGACCTGCTCCCTGCAGAGGTTCCTCGTGCTCTCTGCAGCCAAGTGGGCTGGTGTGACACCCAGAGTCTCCTTCCTTGCAAGAACTTTTGAGCAACGTGTCTACAGGAGGGGTAGTTGGCAGCTTCCTGTCCTGACCCCAGGGACCCTTCCTAGGAGGCTGTGGCCTGGATCCTATCATCTTTCTCAGCTCCTTCAACTCCACAGGGATCCTTGTCTGTCTTTTGGGGCTGCCTCCATTAATCCTGTCCTTTCTTGGGTTCTTTCAAATGTCATTTGCCAGAGGAACAAAGAGCATTGGCCTCAGGAAGGAAGCAGCAGGGATGTAGAAGAAAAACACTCATGAGCAAAGGTAAGCAATAATGGCAGCTGCCTGGCCTGGCCCTCAGAGCCAATCACCTTACACACACACATATACACAGACACACACACACACACACACACACACACCTGTGTAACATGGTGCGATGCCCCAGCTGCTACTGAGCCAACGCCAAAGGAACACACTCACAATCAAGACCGTTTCAAGATGGTCTGGAATAAGCTCCGTTCCTTTGGCAACATTGTTGGAAGCCATGGACCACCTTACTTCCCCATTGTCTCGCTACTTCGCCAATGAGCGCGCCTGTCCGATCCACAACGCTTTCAAGTGAAGGAGGGCAGCGTCACTAACCACGCTGGTGACAACAGATGCGGGAGTCACACTGAGGATAACCCAAACACTAAATTCAGCCTCCAGCCCTCAGCACCTCCTCTCACTTTTAGTGTTGTAATCAGAACTGATGGTCTCAGGTGTCCAGGCAGGTAGAGGACAAAGGTCCCCTCACCTCTGACAGGGAGTTTGAACTGGAATACAAAGAACCGCTGGCCTAGGCAAGGAGTGAAGGTCACCGGGAGGTTATTGAGGGCAGCAGCCCTCAAAGGGAAGAGGCTCCATCGGAATAAATCACCATCCCAAAGGAGCCTCACCCCAAGACTCCCATGATGGAAAGGCTTAGACATCGGGGAATTCTGATGATTCTGACTTTGAACCTATGACGGCATCTTTCTTTGATGCTTCAGAACACTTTTAGGGGGTTCCCCCCCACTCATAATGTCTGAACTTGACGGGTGCCACTCTGATCTTCACGTGGCAGCTTCCTTCTTCCCCCTTTTTGGGGGGAATCTCTCCGCCCAGTAGGAACAGTGTCCTTTTTTTCCATGACCACAGACAAATCGCATGCATCCATCTTAGATTCCTTTGGGAGTCAAGGACACGTGCGTGTAACTGGGCATGGAAACGGTCCCAGGTAGTGGACCTAGACATGACATGGGGAGCTAGTGGGTACTCTGGGATTGCCACAGCCAAATCACTGGCTATCGAACCCTCCAACTATCCCCAGGGCATGAGAGAAGCGAACGTATCCTATATAATACAAATGGGCTTGAGAGCTGTGGATGGCTGACAGGCTCCTAGACATCTGTACATGGTTGGATAGTCTACCACCTGCCAATGGATCCTGACTCAGAACCAGCACCAGCAGAAGAAGACATACACCATCTTGGTCACCTTTACAGCTGGGTCCCACAGCTCCTTGTAAGAAAGACTGTGAAACCATTTGAAAAGAGACATTTTTACTTGCACTCCACTCATTCCAAAGACTGTTTTTAGGGGGGGGGGGGCGCGTCTGCCAAAGTAAACGTCCCTGAGACTCTAGCCACTGAGAATGTGGTCCCTGGTAATTAAGTCTCTGTGTTGAACCCAGCAGCAGCTTGCTATCTGGGGGACACTGGCCAAGAGCCTTCCACAGTCTGAGTACCAACTTCATCATCTGCACAGGCTGCCTGCCTTCAATGACAAACGATGAGCTCTGGAAAAGCATGCGAAAAATGGAAAGAGCTGTGCCGAGGGGCTGGGCAGTAGACACAAGCTCTTGTGTTTAGAAAAACAAACAAACAAACAAATAGCTTCCCTTTTTGGAGACAAGCTTGATTTAACTAGAATCATCGAGGAAGGGTCATTAAATTTTCTGGTGAAATTAGGTTCAAAGAGGTTCCCCCTCACACCTGCAGAGGACCTTGAGGGACGAGCCATTTGGATGTTGAGTAACTGGACTGTAGAAATAACAGGGCCAGTTCTAGGTAGGACATGAGGATGGACTGGCCCCTGTGAAGTTGCTTTCTGAAACTAAATTCCATAAATGTCCATAGGGTTTTAATTTTCCTTTTCCTGAAAGAGAAAAGTAAGCAACGTAAAAAAAAAATAATAATACCTCTGGCTTTAAAATCCCAGTTACCCAGTTAAGTGAGGTTTTCTCCTTGCCTGGCTCCCCTAGCCCCCACCCTCACCCACACACCATCCACCAACTCACCACTACACCCACTCCCTGGAGGAGGATGCTTCCTTTCCCCAGCAGCCTTCCTCCTTTTGACTGCCCATCTGTGCCCTCCTGACACATGGGCAGACTCTCCATATTGGCCAACCCGATGTCTTAAGCTTAAAAAATCATTAACACAGAGCATCAGTAAGACAAATATCATTCCCTCGTGTCTTACACTGCAGAGTGGTTAGTGGAAGGTTGGGTGTATTTTCTAAAGATCAGAAACTAATTTTCTGAATGGCATCATGAAAGCAAGAGGTTTGTCTGACTGGCCCCACAAGTGAGCACATAGGAGTAAAATGGTTTTTTGAGAAAGTCATAGGCAGGTCCAAACATCTGACATTGTGACAAGCTGTTGTGGACCATAAAATTCAAACAGGAGAACCATGTGGTCAGTTATAACAGCAATAACAACAACAACAAATACAAAAAAAATTCTCATAATATTTTAAATAAGTTTACAATTTTGTATTGGGCAGAATTTATAACTGCCCTGAGCCGCAAGCTGCCTGTGAGCTGTAGGTTGGATATAAGATGAATTATTTGTTGTTTTTGATTTTTTTTTATGGACCCACCCACACTTCAGCCAGTGGGTCTTGTCTGTAAAAGAAGAAAACGTTCACTTGAATCCAGTTTGTGGTGCATCCTGTGTTCCTGTGATTTCTGTGTCGACATTCAGGCAAAGTCACTTTTCACTGGTGCTTTGGACGGTCTTCCTCTGAATCCCGCTGTCATCCACTAAACCTCCTCTGAGGCCACTTGGTACTGAGTGCCCTGAAGTGAAACATGGCACCCCCTCACAGCTGTCCCTGCAGAAGTGCATACACACCCTGGTGCTTTACCACAAAAGAGCTCACTTGCCAACACTCAAGACCCCTCCTGAGCTGACAGGGACCTGGACTCCACAGTTTGACATCCAGGCAGAGCTCTGTGGTTTGCTCCTTGCTTCGAGGGGATGGACGGTGAGAGAGCTGGGAGGGCTTGAACCTTCCTGCTCCGTTCTGGGCCAAATGGTTTCCAAAACACTCAGCAATACCCCCCCCCAAACACAGACATGCACCTCCTGGAAAGGAAGGTGATGCCCGGGTCCTCAGTTCAAATGGTCCCTTTGCCCTCGCACTCACTAGCCCCTGCCTCTGCTCCCACCAGCAGCCCCTGCTGGTTTCCCGACTCACCCTAGCATCTCCTTGGCACATTTTATTTTATTTTTTCACTTTCCAATTCTGTCATCTCACCCCCAGATCACTTGGATCTATTCCCTGCCTCCATGCCCATCACTTCAGGCCTCTATCCCCTCCCCCAGGCCCACCCCCCCCCCCAACCCCACACTTCTTGCAGTTCAGCCTCAATGCCGATGGCTCTGCAAGGTTTCCTGGAGAGGAAGAAGCTATGTCTGAAAGCTGTCTGACCTTGCCTGTTTTCCTGGTCCCTTGCCTTTAGACAGACTCTGACAGATCTGTTGCAATTCTTTCCCCATCAAAGAGAAAACCAGTTGCTGGTCCTAGCTTTACATTGAGTCTCTGTTCTAAGTCTTCGATTGGTGAAGAGGCGCTCCACCTTTTCTTTGTTTTGGCTTTGTGAGTTTTCCTGTAGGGTTTTAATTTAGTTCTCACGGAAACAGGCTCAGGGTCTGTGACTCTATCTCCGCAGAGGAGGGTGGCCGACTTCAAGCAGAGCTTAAATGAAAAAGTAACACCGGATGTCATATTCAGGAACTTTTCAGCTGGTTTCATTCATGTGTTTCCTTGTGCCTGCGACTTTCACTGTTCAGAACCACGCAAGCCCCCGTGCCTTCGGATTTAAAGCCGTTCTCTGCTGGGCTCAGGCCTCCACTGATGGCCGCCCACTTGCCCACCAAAGCATGATGGAGGGTTGTGAACAGAGGGCAACTGTCCCTCATGCCGGAAAAGCCTCGCAGAATGCTTCCAGATGCGTCCTTCGCTTTTCCTTGGGAATGCACCTAGTTTCCCTTCAGAGCACAGGCTGTTGAGATCTGGGATTAGGTCTCTGATAAAGAGACCAAGGGAACAATGATTCTTTTACTTAAAAACCAACTCTCTGGTTTATAACTCGGCCAAAAATAAAACAAGCGACCTCTGTGGCCAACGCGTCCCCTATGAAGAACCCTCAGTGTCTCCCATGAGCCACTGGGATTCCACCGAGTCCCGGGCACCACCACCCTTAGAGCTCTGCGCATGCGCTCTACAGTGAAGAAAATATGTCTCTAAGTGGCTTGGTGAAATTGTGGAGGCATTCACCTGTGCTTTCTGGGGCGAGGAGAGGTGTTGCCACTGGTCCGTATGGGACAGAGTGACGTTTCTGGGAATATGATTGGATGCAGACCGCAGTAAAGCAGGTGTCACGTGAGCCCCTTGCCGAGGCACGATACTGAGAAAGCTGCTGGCTGATAACTTAGAGCCTGATGGCTTTTGTTAGCACCCCATGGCCCTGGGCTCAAACTCTGCCTCACAATATTGAAAAATGAGGCCCTTCCGGGCAGAAGTCTTGTGCCTCTCCCACCATGGCTTTTCTCCACCAACTCGGGTCTGCAAGCCTGCAGGACTAGACTAGACTGCGGCAAGCACAAAGTCGCACTTGATGTCTCTGGTTACCACTGGGAAAAGACTTCGCGATTCCATGTGTCTGAGAGCTTGCTTTCTAAGAAAGACATGGAGCCTCGCATCCTACTTCGGTGAGTTAGCAAAAACGCTCTTCCACCAGGCAAAGAGAAAGGTGATGGTTCCCCCACAGTCCCTCTGTACCCAAAGGAACTGCACAGGACCCGTGTGCCCCAGACGGGTCTTCCCAGCTATTTATGGAAGCATCTGGACGCTACACAGCTTCCCCCTCTCTGAACCGCTCTTTTTCCTACTTGGTGCACTTGGTGCAGTATTTGACCCAGGGTTTCACTTCCATGGTGAACAACAGACTTTCTATTGTTTCTCACGGACTTGGTGAGTTGGGATGTTGGACTCTCCATCCCCGTCTTAAATCTGGTGCAGGGCTCCCGGTTTCCCACTTGCCGGCACCTCTTCGCCTGTCCTGAAGCTTTAAATTCTCGTCTTTCTTTCTCTCATTTTATTCTGATCATCTCAACCATTGTTTTATCATAGTCTTCACTTTGACTTTTTCTTCTTTTCCTGGTGCACTCAACTTGATTTTCAATCCCCTTAGATACGTTGAAAGTTGGTTCGTTTTTTGTGTTGACACAGAAAAGTGCTTTGCTGATAGATTCCGACTTCCAGGACTGGGCCCTTTTCAAGGCCACCCACACGTTACTCACCATCATCAGGTGCTAGTTCAAAACCCCGGGCTCTCTGCTGGGTCTCCCTTTCCATTTCTGACATTGATTTCCCGTTATCAGTGGTTCCTTTGGTTCCTTTGGCCAATGCCTGAATACTCCAGGTCAGAGACAAAGTCTTAGCTTTCCTCTGTTGAATAACTTCCAGGTTAAGCGGCCATAGGGACTCCTAGTGGCTAAGGGTGGGCATGCCACAATGCAGCGGACACTGTGTCCCCAGCTAATACACAACCTCGACGGTTTGAAATGCTCTACTCCCTCCTCTCCACCTGAAGGGGGGGCGGGGCTTCAACTTAGAACTCGATTGAATGTGGCACAGCAGGGCTGGCTGTGCGGTCTCTCCCCAGCCCTAGAAGTGTGACACGGGTCTAAGGTCTTCCCAGAGAACAGGGGCTTCAGTATCCAACTCTGTTCCAGCCCTCACTTTTACAAAGTACAGGAATCAAAGTTCACTGCAACTGGAATGTTCCAAATGGAAAAACCTCACCGTGAAAATGACCTTCTTCTTTGAAATGTGACTTGGCATGCTGCCCAGATAAGCGCACCACTTTTTTAAGTAAGAGGACCCTGAAAGAAAAGAAGGAAGAAAAACAATTAACCATATTTGGGGCTGAGTATGTAGCTCAGTGGTTGAGGGCTTGCTTACCCTGCTCAAGGCCATGGGTTCGACCCCCAACACTGTCAAAAGAAAAAAGAAAGAGAGAAAGAGAGAGATCCTAGTCCTCACCCCCACCCCACCCAGAAAACCCACGGGAGGGCAGTGACTCCAACCACAGCAATGAGAGCATAAGTTCTCAACCTGTGGGTCTCGACCCCACTAGGGGTCGCATATCAGATATTTACATTAGGATTTATAACAGTAGCAAAATTACAGTTATGAAGTAGTAATGAATACTTTTATGGTGGGGGTGGTCACCGCAACATGAGGAACCGTATGAAGGGTTACAGCATAAGGAAGGTTGAGAACCACTGCTTGAGGGAGATGTGGGGAGATCGGTGAGTAAGCACGCTAACCAAAGCCATCTGGGAAAGGTCTAGAAATACCAAGAGGAACCATTCACTGCCTAAATCAGCAACACGGGCAAGCAGGAGTCTCACCAACTCAGTCTAGACTCTAGAAGATGCGGAAGAGGCAGCCGAGAGCTCCTCACTCCAACTGTGGTCCTTGATGTCTGCGTGGTCCTATAGTTTCACATTGCCATTTTGTATTTCCTCTGGTGTAAATATTTTCCACTGTAAAAAGAAATGTAAATACTGATTGTATATTTTGTTCTTGTCTTTTCTAAAGTGGAAGTTGATCTGGGTAATAAATCACAATTCATTTACATCTTGTTCCTTTTCCGTTGGTTTTTCTTCTTCTTCTTCTTCTTAGAAATCGTATACTTTAATATCTTTCAGGAGGCAGAGGCTGATTAAAGAAGGTCTTCATTCCTCACTAATGGAAGGAAGATGGCGCCGGCTAAGGAGATGGGGATTAGGGGGTCGCTGCACAGACGAGCTTTGAGTCTTTCATTAACAGGTGTGGGACCCTGATTGAAGCCTCTTAACCTCTTGGGGCTTCATCCAAAAGTGAAAACAGCTGCCAGGCTCTTAAAACACAACAGAGTAGCAGATGCAAAATACTTTGAAAGTAAAAACTTGTATTCAAAGGCACCAAACTGCTAAATCTTAACTGTCAGGGTCTCTATTGGTTGGGAGGTAGATCTTTCATAGATGGGAAATCTCCACCTATTTCATGTTATTTTTTGCTTGAACTCTATTTTGGAATGAAACCAATAAGAAACTGAGTGTACTGTTAATTTCTGCTGCTACTTTTAAAGACCCATAGTTAATAGTCAAAATTATTTTATGGGCTTTAAAAGCACTTGAAGAAGAAACGAGGTTTGTTTGTTTTTTATTTGAGTGTGTGTATGTGATGTTTTGTCTTGTTGTTGTTGTTGTTGGTGGTGGTGGTGGTGGTGGTGGTGGTGTGTGTGTGTGTGTGTGTGTGTGTGTGTGTGTTGTCTGTTTGCCAACATGTATGTCTGTGTCTCTCACGCATTTGGATCTCCTGAGACTGGAGTTACAGATGGTTGTGAGCTGCCATGTGGATGCTGGGGATTGAACACAGGTCCTCTGCAAGAGCATCAGTGCTCCTAACAGCTGATCCACCAATCCAACCCCAAGAAGTAAGTTTTAATAATCTTAACAATGCCTAGGATTTAAAAATGTTCTCGGTTTAACCAAAAATGTATCAGTTTCTAACATACCTTGAAGAACAGTTCGAGCCAGGAATGAAACCAAACGACCCAAAACTGACAGTCTATCCAGTATGAGTGGGAATCTCATAGAAGAGCCCAGGCACACAGAACCAAGAAGTGCCTTCTTAGCCATTCAAATGGCCAAACTGAAGCCACACAATTCAAAAGCAAGCCGAGGTGCTTCCCATAGCATTTGACCGTGGCTATTTGCCATTTCAGAGTGGGAAAAAAAAGCCTTCAAAGTCGGCACCCCTCACATCTTGCAGAAGAGAAACTGACCATTTATGTGACTTGTGCCTCTAATCCCAACACTCATGAGACAGGCAGGAAAATCAGAAGGTCAGCTACATAGCAAATTTGAGGCCAGTTTGAGCTATATGAGACCCTGCCAATAAATAAATAGATAAATAAATAAATAAATAAATAGGCAGTCTCCAGAAAAATTGAACTCTGTACCCACATCTCAGAAAGAGTTATCAAGCCCTTCTTCCATGAGCAGCCAAGCAGCGAAAGAATTTAGGACTCAACGAGAATGTTGAGGAAGAGGTAAAGTCATACCAGTTTAAAAGTGACCATATGTTGAAGATTTTATCTGAATTATATGACAAGAGAACCAGACACGGGTCTTAAAGGCCATTCAGAAGAACAATCAGCACAAGTTTATACGGAGTCACGGGGCACTGGGAAGAACCGCAGACGGAAACAAAGTAGATTCTCACTACCATCGGGACGGGACAGGAAGGTCTACCAGTTATCGGCACTTTGTAAAGTGCTGGGAAGCACTGGGTGAGCCACCACTTTCCACTGAAACCCAAACTCTTCTACTGCTGTAACACTCTCTCTGCTTCACTGACTGCCCCGGCCTAATTCATAGCTGTTAAGACACATCATTTTCAACTCTTGCATTACTCTGGTAAATGGGCAATCAGGAAAAAAACCCTTGGGCAGATATTGATGGAACCCTATATGAATGTTAACCTTCTGACCTCTGACCTCCGAGCCCTTCCCCTCTCTCTGTTCACTGTCTCTGAGCCC
>CABHPP010145895.1:0-49945 GCA_902168425.1 Peromyscus attwateri | reverse complement strand
CCTTTAATCCCAGCACTTGGGAGTCACACACCTTTAATCCCAGTACTTGGGAGTCACATGCCTTTAATCCCAGCACCAGGAAGGTTGAGACAGGAAATGACATGGCTGGGCAGAGAAAGGTATATAAAGCATGAGGAGACAGGAACTAGAGCTTTCTGGCTAAAGGCTTTTCTGCGGAAGTGTCCCTTTCAGCTAGGAACTTTTTCAGCTGCAGCCCTTTCGGCTGGAGCTCTTTCAGACTGAGGAGTTGGTGAGGTAAGAGGTGGTGGCTGTGGCTTACTCTGCTTCTTTGATCTTTCAGCTTTCACCCCAAATCAGGCTCTGGATTTTTTATGATGAGAACTTTAGAAATTCATGTTACCCCTCTTCTCAGGATTCCTGCTCAGAGAATGCTTGGCTTCATGCTTTACAAAAGGAAAAAAGAAATTTTGCTCACTGATTCTGGGGCTATGACTATCCTTTTAAATGTTTATAGCTTAAGCTGTGACCACTGTGGTACTTATTTGGGGGAACAGGATAGCCTTTCCATTGCTGTCGTAGGGTGAACATTCTCTCAAGCATGTGAAGCCTTTAGGTTTCAATTATTTGTGTGTGTGTGCTTTGAGTGTGGGCTGTGTATGCGTGTACGATGTGTATGGAGGTCAGAGGTCAGCTGTGGGTTCCTCAGGCACCTTCCACCTTTTGTTTGAAGCATCATTTTTCATTAGCCTGAAACTTCACCATGGTCCATGAGCTTCCTAGGATCTTCCTGTCTCCTCCAGCTTGCCATCTCCAGGGTTACAGGTGCACAGCAGCATCTCTGGCTTGTCACGTGGGTTCTGGGATCTGAACTCAGGGCTTCCTGCTTGCCAGGCTAGCACCTTATCAACTGAGCCATCTTCTCAGCCCCCAGTTACTTAATGTACAGAGTGGAGCTGTCATAGCCCACCACTGACATTTGTGAATTTGACAGTTTTGACTCCTGCTCTTGTTAGTGACTCAGAAGATCCTTGGCACAGGATTATGTCACTGTCTTGAAACTCCCTTTTGAATGGGATGCTTGGCAAGCTTTGGGAGGGACACATGGATGGTGTGACCAAGATTGTGGGCTCTGGTACCAAATTTGCTTCTGAGCTGGGACCTCCCACCCAACTGCATGACCTTGTATAGATTAAGGCTTCGATGTCTTGTTTTTCTTAATTTTAAATGGAGATGGCAATAGGATCCACTTTACATGTGATTGGGGTCTAAGTGAGATACATGCAGCTCTTTGAATGCTAAACCCTCACAATGTGCTGGCCATGACTTCTTCTTGTTGGTTTTACTCACTGTGGTGGTTCTGGGGCCTAGGGGAGGGGGACAGAGTTTGCCTATCATGTCCTTTTCTCAGGAGCCGTGGAACCCCTCCAGTTGGCTCTTGTGTGGCTATGCCATCCACTAGAACCCTGTTCGTGGACTTCTTGCCTTATGTCAGCAACAGCAGGTGCAGCTGGCAGCCCCTGCCCCACCCCCGTTAGCCCAGTCTCGGGGGACTCCTTAGACTAATGCAGTTTTAATGAATACACATTATTGTTTACATGGCTGAAATGAGAGCCTGGTTGCTTGTTTTACGCCGAGGTTTTACAGCTCTGTCTTTTGAAATCCCGTCTCCCTTGCTGCACTTCTGGCCACAGGGATGCTTTCTTGGCTGCCTTTCCGCTGTCTCCCCAAATAAGGTATTCTCTGAGAAGTCCTGTGGCAGTTTTTGAGCCGCTGCCTTGCCAGGAAAAGAATGAACTGCACCAAGCAAAAGCATAAGGATGGGTTCTTCTCCCTTTTTAATGAATAAAATTTAAAATTCTCAAATGCTTGCTTATTAAAGGACACTTATAAAATGAAAACAGAGAAGAAAACCAATCCCCCTCAGTCTCCCGAGCATGAACATTTTCGGTTTATGTTCTTGTACATTTTAATCAGTACATATATGACTTCAGTTTTTAATTATTTTGAGACAGGGTCTCTCTACATAACCTAGAAGGGACTCACACTCATGCCTCTTCTTCCTCAGCCTCCCCAGTGGCGGGATTACAGGCCCATAGCACCACACCCAATTCTGGATGTAAACACATTATTCCTGACATCTGTTTTTCTGTTTTGTACCCCACAATTAGCACAATAAACAAGTTTCCATGCCAAGAAATGTATATCTGTAGTGTTTTTCCTCAAGCATCATTGTATCCTGTCCTCATTTACAGAAGGCTTTAATTGCATTAGTTTTGAAGAGTTACATACAGTCTCAGAATTTAAAGGGTTCACAGGGCGCCACCTTGGAGTCTCTCTGCTCTTTTGACCTTAGGTATTCAGCTTAGCTACTTAAGGCAATTAATACCACCAGTTTCTTGTGGATTTTTCTGGAAATTGTTATAATGTAAAAATAAATATATGAATATAACTTAATTTTCTTTTCTTTTTTATAATTTATTTTTTCCTTTCCTCCAATTACACACATTAAAATGCTACCTTAATATATTTTTTCCCCCCAACAGATTGTTTTGGGCAGAGTGTAGTGGCACACATCTGTAATTTCAGTACTCTGAAGGCTGATGCAAAGGGATTGACTGCAAGTTTGAGACTAGCCTGGCCACATAGTAAATTCCAAGTTAGCCTGGGCAATATAGTAAATTCCTGTCTAAAACAAAAACAAAAAAAACAACAATCCGACAAAGTGTCTTGGTGTTTATCTACCTTAGTCAAGACAGGGCATCTTAACAAAGAAACAAAAATCCAACAAAGTGCCTTGGTGTTTGTCTACCTTAGTCAAGACAGGGCATCTTTTCACTAGTTTTGTCTTTGCTGTAGGGGAAAGTATTCACTCCAAAGCCTTTCCTGTGGTCTGCCCAAACTTCCTATCCACACACTGTGGCTAGGGATAGTTAGTGCAAGGACGCCATTGGAGTTCAGGGTGCTGCAGGTCCAGATTATGAATGGTATTGGCTTCCAATGGTCTGAATGACAGAAACAAAGCTGGTGAGCCACATGCCAGGTGGCAGTCACTGGCCAAAGGCCATCTTCGGCTTCTGTGTAGTTCTTCAGGTGGACCATGTCTAAGCTAGTACTGCCCTTCATTTCAGTTGGCTGAGAAAAGGTTGCATCACAGGTGTGGAGAGAAGCTCGGCTATCTCTTGTTCTTTCTGGCAAGATGGATGAAGGGTAATCGATGCAAAACTGACCCAGCTCAGGAAAGACACCTGGGTCTAGAGATGTACATTTGTCTCTACAGTGAAGGCAGGCGACAGGGCCAACAGAGTTGTTCCACATTTTACTCTTCGCTCTATCTTCACGGTTTTCACTCACCAGTCCAGCATGGTTTTTTGAGAAAGGGTTTCTCTGTGTAGCTTTGGTGCCTGTCCTGGAACTCACTCTGTAGCCCAGGCTGGCCTTGAACTCACAGAGATCCGCCCGGCTCTGCCTCCCGAGTGCTGAGATTAAAGGTGTGTGCCACCACCGCCCGACTTTCCAGTATGTTTTTAAGTATGTTGAAGCAATACCTCAAGTTAGATGGATGAGAGGAAAATATGGGGTGTCATGAAATGGGATTCTTTAGGGAGAAGAACAGAGGACATTTCAGAGACAAGTGGGGATCACTCTATGTTGTTATCAAAAGAGAACCAAGAGGGGGCAGCTTGGCTTGGGAATGGGTCATTTTCTGATACCTGAGGGATGGATGGATGCAAGCAACATAATAAAAAATGAGATGGTGTTGACAGAGGCACTCAATGGGTGTCCATGGGAAGATGTAGGAAATAATCATCTGTCCTTGATGGACGGGTGAGGTTCACTGAAGCAAAGCTAACCTTTCCCAGAGGCTCCAGTCAACGTTACATGACATGTTTGTGTTCTTGGTTAGAGAAAGGTCAAGAGGAAAGACCCACCCACTCACTCTTCATAATGGTACCTATTTTTGAAGGATGAAGTAAAATTACTATCCACCCAAACCTATTCACCAAACAATTTTGAAATACTTTCTTAAATAAGGATTGGGCCAAAGAGGACTGAATACTGTCATTGCAGAGAGTATCAATGAAAACTGCATTATAAAAAGCCACACGTTAAGAATACAGTGCTTTAGGCCAGGCGGTGGTGGCGCATGCCTTTAATCCCAGCACTCGGAAGGCAGAGCCAGGCGGATCTCTATGAGTTCGAGGCCAGCCTAGTCTACAGAGCGAGATCCAGGACAGGCACCAAAACTACACAGAGAAACCCTGTCTAGAAAAAAACAATAATAATAATAATAATAATAATAATAATAATAATAATAATAATAAATGAATAAAAGAAAGGAATACAGTGCTTTATATAAAAACAAGTGTAGCCAAATCTCTGCTTAGAGATTTCACAGCTAAGGTGCCTACATCACTGAAGGTCTGGGATGCTTTGCTCTGAGCATGGCTAGGCCACTCATTTATTCTAACAAACTGAACCTGTCACAGCACAAAAGTGTGTCTGGTATCCAATTTAGGAATTTTATCCTGAGTTGGTTTTCTTTATTAAAACTTCTAAGATGACTGTTTGGAAGGTGAGGTTTTCATTCTGTTGTTGGAATTCACACTTTTTTTTTTTTTCAAAGAGACACACAACTATTATTTATCAAACAGGCCTTGGAGATTTTATCACAGTGTGAAGTAAGGGACACAGTGTGAGGTAAGAGAGACTTTTCTGAAGGTAACTATAGCTTTCTTTCCTCTAGAATGTGTCCAATCAAATCAAATTGAGCTACACTGCAAAGCACACTTGAGGAGGTGTTAATGGGAGGTGCTTTGAAAGCGGAGCTTCACGAAGAACAGCATCATGGGAGGATCTCACTGGGAGAAGCATTTGCTCTCCACAACTTTGCCTTCACCCACCCCTCAACCCAGTCCTAAACTCCTCAGAGTATTGAAGTTCCCCTCCGGATCTCGTCTGGGTTGTAACAGTTTTATCACAGGAAAAAATACATGTGGACTGGTCAGATGGCTCAGCCTGTGCACTCACGTGTGTGTGCATGCACACACATACATACAATGTTAAAAAAAAAAGAAAGGATACATGTTCATATTCATGTTTTTAAAAGGGTGGTAAGATGCATCTAGCACAATTTACCATCTTGGCCCCTTTTAAGTGCACAGTCCTGTTGCTTTTAAACACATTCACACACTTGTGAAAAGATCTACAGACTTGTTCCTCTTGAAAAAGTTCAACTCTCTACCCATTAAACAATCCTCCACTCCCCCCTTCCTTCCTTTCTACCAACCACTGTCTCATTGTCTGTCTGAGTCTGACTACTACAGATACTTCATACAAGTGAAATTATATAGTATTTGTCTTTTTATGATTGGATGATTTCACTTAACATAATGCCTTCAAGGTTCATCCATGTTGGATGATGCACCAGAATTTTCTTTCTTTTTAAAGCTAAATAATATTCTACCGCACGCACAGATGGCATGTTGCTTATCTGTTCTCCTGCCAACAGACACTGGGTCACTTCCACCTCTGGGCTACCGTGATCCTTAAGCTGCCGTGAGAGGGGCCATGCAGAACCTGCTTTCATTTCTTTCTGGATGTCAAACTGCTGGGTCACATTGTAATTTAATTTTTAGTTTTTTGAGGAAGCAACATATTGTTTTCCACAGCAGCTTCAATTTTGAAATTGAAAGCACACAGCTTTTCAGTTTCCCCCACTTTTCAATTTCAGATTCTCCACCAGCACTTGTTATTTTCTGATATGAATTTATTTTTATTTTATTTTGGGTTTGTGTGTGTGTGTGTGTGTGTGTGTGTGTGTGTGTGTGTGTGTGTGTGATGGCGGTGGTTGTCAGCCCTCTAAAAAGGTCTGAGGTCATACCGTGTGGCTTTGGTGTGCGTTTCTCTAATGAGCAATGGCAAGCATCTTTGCAGGCGCTCACTGGCCACTTTTATATCTTCTTTGGAGAAGTTTATATTCAAGTTAACTTTCTTGATTTTGTATTAACACATCTGTATTGATTTGAGCCAGCCCAACCGGAACAAATGCTCACATTTTAGACTGATTTTTGTGGCTCATTACAAACAAATTCTGCCCCCAAATAACCTCCAGCTTGCTGGGAGCAGTCAGCATGAGTACAGTTCCCCAATAATCTTCTTTAAAAAGAGAAATTTGTGAAAGTATCATGCGTCTTCCCTTTTTGACACTAATGGAACAATTTAATGTAATTTCGGAGGGAGGCAGGAGCCGCTTCCAAGGCTCCTGTGATGAGGGAGGGTTAACCCGTTCCTTGTCATGTGGTGTGTGGGAGAAGCAGAGTAGTGCTCCATGCAGGCTCTCCGGGAGGGGGGAGGGAAGGGGGTAGAGCAGCCCACTGCTGGCTGCTGAGGGCACAGGGAAGAGCTAGGAGGGGAGGACTGGGAGAATGGGATTCAGCTGAGGGAAGCCGTGTGCCCAGGGGCAGTATGCATAAGGAAAGCACTCTAGCTGGGCAGTGGTGGCGCAGGCCTTTAATCCCAGCACTCAGGAGGCAGAGCCAGGCAGATCTCTGTGAGTTCGAGTCCAGCCTGGTCTACAGAGCGAGATCTAGGACAGGCACCAAAACTGCACAGAGAAACCCTGTCTCAAAAACAAAACAAAACAAAACAAAAACAAACAAGCAAAAAAGCACTCCAAGTCTTTCTAGATCTCAGTTTCCTTATCTTTTAAAGTGGAGCTATGAGTAAGGTTAGTACATGGCAGTACGGTGAGGATGAGAGATGAAAGGGAAGGTGGACTTCAGTGCCTTAACACATGCATTTAGGTGCTGAGGACTTTGTCCTGTTTTCTCATGTGTTCATGTGAGAGACATGCATGTGTGTGTGCGTGTGCGCGTGCGAGCATGCCTGCATGTGGGTGTGTACATGTGTGTGTGTGGAGGGCCAGGGTTGGAGAACTCTGCTCAGTTACTATTCTACCTAATTCTCTGAGGCAGGGTCTCTCAATCAGGACTCTCTGATATGGCTAGCCGGCTTGATCTGGTTTCTGAGCCTGGAATTACAGGTAGTTCCCACATCTACCTAGAGTGGGTTTCGGGGATCTGAACTCTGCTGCTATCACTTGCTCAGCAGCATTTTCACCTCTTACCCACCTCTCACACCCCGTTAGCCCTTATTCTAGAAGAGCCAACGGTGTCACAAAGAGTTAGCCTTGTCCTTGCACAATTAGGACACAAATGAGGAGAAGTCAAGGCTCAGCCATGATGTGCTCTTGTGTTATGAGAACCTCAGGAAATGTATTACCTCTGGAGCGCAAGGATGCGTGTCAAGATAGGTACACAAGAAGGCATCTGAGTTGAATCTTGCAGAGTTGTGAAGCAGCAGGATTTCAGGGAAAGACAGGCTGGCAAGAGAACAGTATGAGCAAAGGTTTGGAGGCAAGCCACTCTGTGGTCAGTGATTGACCTGAAAGTTTGCTATTATGGTGCATGGGACATTAAGGCAAGATAATGAAAACTCAGCATCCAAGAGACTTGGGGTAATTAAGATGACATGTAAATATTTATCTATGGACAAACATGTCAGTGTAAAAGCCTGAAAATTAGAATCGTACAAGAGCCATGCAGGAGACCTAAGTGAGGGAAGTGAGTAGACTTGAAAGCATCGCTGTCAATGAACCACAAGCATACAATGGTGCCCTTTTTGAAAAGGACACTCAATAGTGGTTCCTGTTTGTTGAGGTATGATTGTAAGGCTTCCAGTCCTTCTACCTTTTCAAAAGAAGCGAGGAATCTGGATTTCATGCAAATTTTCCTTTTTATAGAGAAAGACATGGTGTAGCCAAATGAAAGATATCATTAGGGTAACTCCCTGTAACCCTTTATCTTTTTGAATTTTAAAAAAGAACACATGCAGCTTTTATTTGGCAGCCTGTATATGTAGACTTCCCTGTGAGGATGGTGTGTAAGGGCTGTGGTGCACCGTGTGAGCTCATCTACAGGCCTGTGTATGTAGACTTCCCTGTGAGGATGGTGTACAAGGGCTGTGGTCCACTGTGTGAGCTCATCTACAGGCCTGTGTGTGTAGACTTCTGTGTGAGGATGGTGTGTAAGGGCTCTGGTGCACTGTGTGAGCTTATCTACAGGCCTGTGTATGTAGACTTCCCTGCGAGGATGGTGTGAAAGGGCTGTGGTGCACTCTGTGAGCTCATCTACAGGCCTGTGTATGTAGACTTCCCTGTGAGGATGGTGTATAAGGGCTGTGGTGCACTCTGTGAGCTCATCTGGAGGACACACACTGGCTGTGGAGTCACCACCGTGCCATCTCTGCAGAAATTTCAGCGGTGTGCTCTCTATGAGACCTGCTTTTTTTAAGTTTGTTACTTTATTTTATTGTACTTTACCTTTAAGACAGGGTCTCTCTCTATGGTCCTGGCTGGCCTCAAACCTGTGATTCTCCTGCTTCAGCCTCCTGATCACCAGCTGTGGGTCACCATACCTAGTGAATATTATCGTCAACACATTTTTGGAAAAAGAAAGCAGCATTTTGCCCTTCCCCAGGGCTTTAGTCCCAAGAACTCCCATCACTTGAACCGATGTTGTGCTTTACTGAAGGTTTGAGATGCAATTTATTTGACAGTGTTGCCACATGGGTTGGGTGGTGGCTACTGTCTACATGACCTATGTTGGCTAAAAGCCATGACAATCCAGACTTTGTGAATTCACTCCTGCTCAGAGGGTCCTCCTGTTCTTTAGGATGACCATTTCCCCTTCCAGCAGACTATATTTTTTTAATGCTAAAGGTAGCTGGCTAATGCTGACTATTGAAGCTTAAAATCTTAGAGCTGGAAGGATTCTTAAAATTTATCTGTTCCAACAACCCTCTTTGTGAGTCAGGAATCTTGGTTACAGGTGATAGAGAACCAAAGTAGCTTAATTTAGAAGGACGGTCATTGGCTTCATTAAACAAAACCCTCAAGGGGAATGGCTTTCAGGGGAAATCTGAGCCAGGGCTTCTTATGTTGCCAGGGCATGATTTCTCTCATTCCATCCCTGCTTTTTGTGAACTGGTTCCATGTTCAGGTTCCAGGTTCAGGCCAATGGCTATTGGCAATTACACATACATCCTTTAGGTTCAAGTCCATCCAAGTCTTTCTTTTTGTAGCTCACTGTCTGTGAATGAATTGCCAGGGCCAAGGAGAAAGCAATGCTCTGAGTAGCCAGTGTTTTCTCCTCTTGGAGTTGGAGGTACAGTTAGCATTCCCTGAGTTCTAGGAATCAAGGGCAGGAAAGGGACAGTTTCTCACAAGAATATTTGGTATGGTTGCTGCCTCTGTTGCTATGATGGATACTTCATAAACACAGGGAGGATGCCAGGCGGCAGTGGCGCATGCCTTTAATCCCAGCACTCAGGAGGCAGAGCCAGGCAGATCTCTGTGAGTTCGAGGCCAGCCTGGTCTACAGAGCGAGATCCAGGACAGGCACCAAAACTACACAGAGAAACCCTGTCTCAAAAAACAAAAACAAAAACAAAAACAAAAACAAAAACAAAAACACAGGGAGGATGGGTTTGTTTTCGTTCCTGGTTTCTGAGAGTTCAGCCCACCACAGCAGGATGGTTCTGGCAGAGCAGAATAGTTTACACAGTGGTATACAGGGAGCAGGCAGAGGAAATGCCAGTGTTTACCAAGTTTTCTTTCCTTTCCTTTACCTTTTTCCAGCCCCCAGCCTACAAGATAATGCTGCCTACACCGAATGCCTCCCCCTTACTAAATTCCCCCCGGAATTCCTTCATAGAAACACTAAGCAGTGTGCTCTGCTAATATCCTAGGCACTTCTCAATCTAATCAGACTGGCAATCGAGACTTAACTGTGTTAGTTATCATCTTTGATGTCGTGATAAAACACCATGACCAAGGCAGCTTATGGAAGGAAGAGCTTCCTAGGCCTTCTGGTTCCAGAGGGATTAAAGTCCATCATGGCAGGGAGGCTCAACAGCAAACAGCGGGCATGCCAGCCCCAGCAGGAAGCTAAGAACTCCTATGGGAACCACAAACATGAAGCAGAGAGAGAAATCTGGAGGTGGTACAAGGCTTTTCCCTTCAAAAGCCCCCCAAAATCAGTGACATACTTCCTTCAGCAAGGCTGCACCGTCTCTCTCAACCTCTCCAAATCGAGCCACTAATGGAGAACCAAGTCTTTAAATACTGGGGACACTTCTCATTCTAACCACCACACTAATGATGACTCTCCCTGTCCTGTCTAAAATGTCTGGATTCCTTTCTAACACACCCCTGCCGACTGTCCAGTCCTCAGTTACTGGAATATTGTTCTCAAATCGGCAGGCTGCTTCTCATATTGAGCTGATGTTGATAACAGATCCAGATGTTACTTCTAGACCCAACTGTGGTTAGCATGGTTTGGTGAGGGTGAGAACATAGTCAGGGAGTGTTCACTGTGGTCATGAAAGTGATCTGGTCAAAAGAAGTATCAACTTGAAGCCTGCTTCCTCTGTCACTGAGAGAAGAAGGGGGCCATGGAGAGTCATAAACTACATCTAGAAGCTTCTTCACAAGCAGCTCTCACTACCAAGCACATGTCATTGGCCAAAGCAAGTCAATGGTACCATCTGATTTCAAAAAGGGTCGGGTAGAGATTTTGCTACTATGTACTTGGGAGGAAGGCAGGATCAGTATTTGACCAAGTGATCACCATGCCTTTATTTCTGTGTGTCTTTTGTTAACCCATTTCTCTCTCCTCTGGTGACACACACAAGTCACTTTGAGACTTAAACATGAGATGAAATAACTACCTTTTAAAACATTTTCTTGCATTCATTTATTATTATTATTATTATTATTATTATTATTATTATTATTAGTGTGGGTGGGCATGGTGTGGGGATGGGGCACATGTGCCATGGCATACACACAGAACCGGAGGACAACCTGTAGGGGTCAGTTCTCTCCTCCTACCACGTGTGTTTCAGGGATAAAACTCAGGTTGTCAGGTTTGGCTGCAAATGTTCACATGCTGAGCTATCTGGACAGCCCCAAACTGATCTTTTTAAGTTATTTCTCAATTGACTAAGATATCTCTAGATGCTAGTTGTAAAATTCAAGCGTTTAGGTATCACTGTGGTTATAGATTATGATACTATAAGAGATACTTGAAAATTACTTGTGAGACCTGGTTTTAAAGTGTTCTTATCACCAAAAAAGTATGTATTCGATGAATATGTTAAAGTCTTGATTTAGCTATTCCACGATTTATGCAAATATCAACATTTTGTTGTATAGCAAAAATATATGCACTTAAAATCTGGCAGTTCACAGTAACAATACCCCCTTTACCAAAGTCTCTGTTAGGATTTGAGTCTTCAGTAGCCTCCACAGACTCATGTGTTTGAACACTTGGTCTCCAGTTGATGGCGCTGTTTTGGGAGTCTGTGGGTCCTTTTGGGACATGGGGGCTAGCTGGTAGAAATACGACACAAGTGATGGGCCTTGGTGGTTATATCTGCCCCTGGTTCCAAACTGCAGGCTCTGCTTCAATTGGCCATGATGGAGGGAACCTCTGCCACATCCTCCCGACACCATGCCCTTCCCACCATGGTGGACCGAGACCTCTGAAACCACGAGATAAGAGAAATCCTTTCTCCCTCAAGTTGTTTCTAGCAGGTAGTTTGTAACAAGCACAAGAAAAAGTAGCTAGTGGAGTCTCCTTAAGCTCACCTAAAGCATGCTGCTCATCTGCATGACAAGCAGACCCACAGAGCTTCATTCTGAATGTGTGTAAAACTATTTAATAGGCTGGGATAAAAAAGGAGGGCCCCGATGTAATCCATTAAGTAAGACTTCTACAGAGGCATGAGAAGATTGAAGAACCAAAGTCTGGTTGTCATGGCTGCAACAGAATATCTCAGTTTTTTTATCCCAGATATGGCTAGAAGTGAGATCAGAGAAGAAGGTGGCAAGATCCTATCAGTAAGGCCTCAGTTGCCCCGTTAGCATTAGACTTTATCTGAGAGGGTGGAGTTTTCTTTATTGAAGCATTGCATGATTGCATTTCCCTTTTGGAGACCCTGAAGTTGAAATGAGTGTCAAGGTGCCGAGGCTGGAGGAGGAACTTGGACTAGGGATCAGTTGTGGTGATGCAGGTAGAAGCTGAGGGTGCTGAGCAGCAGTGAAGAAGGGAACAGAGGGTGGAAGATCTGGAAGATCTGTGAGAAAATTGGTGATGGATTTGTTGGAGAGAGGAAGTAAGAGAAAGAGAGAGGGAGGATAGGAGAGAGAGGGAAAGAGAGAAAGAGAGAAGGAAGAAGGAAGAAGGGAGGGAGGGAGGGAGGGAGGGAGAGAGAGAGAGAGAGAGAGAGAGAGAGAGAGAGAGAGAGAGAGAGAGAGAGAGAGCTTTCGACTTGGTTATCAGGTGGGTTGATGGATGTCGCCCCTGTCAGAGCCAGGACAATGGAGGCAGATGTGTTTTCCTCCTCCTAGGTAGCTGGTCAGTGTGCAGACGGCATGGGGCTCTCCAGACTTGCTGTTGTCAGGACGGATCTGAGCTCAGGACAGAGACATGGAGTTGGCTGTCTATGGGGGAAACTGCAACCAGAGGGTCTGATGTCCTTTCCTAAAGAACTCACAAAGTCTCAGGGGAGAGAAGTGAGCCCAGGGCTGGCAGTGCAGACTTGGAAACGCTGAAACCTGTAGAAATGAAAGAATGTACCAAGGCTTTTCAGGAAATGTCTGTTGAGGGAGAGATTGCGCAAGATGGGAGGTATCTATGTGGGGGGTTCTCTGGTGAATGGATTTAGGCATCAGTTAATAGAGTGCCTGCGGCTAAGGGGTGGAGCAGCCATCTCTACATCTCTATAATGTAAGAGACAGGACTAGGGCCTGGAAGTGCGGCAGGAAAGAAGGGCAGGGGTGGTATGGGCTGAAACTCACACCTCTCAGGTGACTGGAAGGGCTTCTTGGAGAAGGTGGCTTTTCTGTCTAGAGTTAAAGGTGATAATCTGTTTGGTGAAGGTGGGTTTCAGAAAGTTAGAGAAAAGGGAATGGCCAATCTGGCTGGAGCAAGGGGGAAGGACAATGTTCTAGTTTCATTCTGTGGCTGGAACACAATACTCTGTCCAAAAGTAACTTTGTGGGAGGAAAGGGTTTATTTTACCTTACAGGTTGTAGGTCCGTCGTTGAGTGAAGTCAGAGCAAGAACTCAAGCAGAAACTTGGAGCAGGAACCGTGGAGGAACACTGCTTGCTGTCTCTCTCACAGACTCCTACTTCGCTAGCTTTCTTACACAGCCCAGGGCCATCTGCCAAGGGAATGGTGCCGCCCACAGTGGGCTGGGTCCTTCCGCATCAATTAACAATCAAGATGATTCCCCATAGTCACGCTCACAGCCAGCTCTGATCTGGGCAATCCCTCCTTGGGACTCCTTCTCAGGTGACTCTAGGAGGTGTCAAGTAGACCTTTACAGGCAATCTAGCTGCTAAGGAATGGCCTGGAAAAAGAAAATTGTGAGGAAGAAGTTAGTCTAGTACGGTGGCAGGGATGGGGGGAGGGGCTGGAGGGTGTAGAATGGAAATGTAATGGAAAATAGTAGCAGGGTGTTCAGCAATAGGCTGCAGGGCTAATGGTCACTTCTGGAGACACCACTGGATTACTGGGGAAGTACTGAGCAGTTAGAAAGCAGAACTTCAGGCCAGAGAAATGTCTCAGTGGTTAAGAGCATTCACAGATATTGTAGGGGACTAGGGGTTCAGGTCCCAGCACTCACATGGCTGCTCACAACCATCTGTAGGTCCAGTTCCAGAAGATCTAACACCCTTTTCTGGCTTTGCAGACCAGGTGTGAATGTATTGTGTATACATATTTGCAGGCAAATACTCATACACATAAAATAAAAATAAATAAATAAGTCTTGAAAAAAAGAAAGAAAGAAAGAAAGAAAGCAGAGCCTGATATGGTCCCCGGAGCATGCTGACTTACTGATGTGACCCCGGAACATGCTGACTTACTGAAGTGACCCCAGAACATGCTGACTTACTGAAGTGACCCCAGAACATGCTGACTTACTGAAGTGACCCCAGAACGTGCTGACTTACTGGTGTGACCCCAGAACGTGCTGACTTACCGATGTGGCCCCCGGAGCTGGCCCCTGGAGCATGCTGACTTAGAACCTTTGATCGGAATAACCCAGTTCCCTTTTGGACTTGCTGTTGCTTAGCTATGTCGTCCTTGGGAAGTTATTAACCTGTACGAGCCCCAGTTTTCCCATCTGTTGAGTAGGAATGCAATCCTTGATAGAAGTTTGTGAAGGATGAAGTAAAATAATGTGCAGTAATGCAGCATGGTCTCTGGAATATGGCAGTGCCCCAGCACATGACAGCATAATGACACTCAATGTATGATCATACCAATGACAGCCTGGCAACCATTAGATCATCTCAGCTGTACATCCTGCATCCTTAGAATTTGGACGGTGTGCTGAGTGGACTCAATATGTATTTCCTGGGTTAAGCAGTAAGTTGTACTCATTTCTCTTCTGGAAGGGATCTGTCTTCTAATTGAGATTATTGGGAGGAGTACTTCAGCAGCTCACAATCCTCCTTTTTTTGTGGTACCTTGTTTTAATTTTACTGTTGTGTGAAATACAAGAAGGATTTGGGGTTTCCAAGACCATCCTAGAGAGAGGCAGTGAGAAATGATGACGTGATGGGAGTGAGCTGAGATGTGACTCCCCTGCAAAACCCCTTAAAATCATCAGTAATAATTTCAGCAGCCTTTATCATCTGCTAGAGTTGAAATGAGATTTATAGAGGCACATGTGATATTAGCCCCCTAACAACTCTGCTGGCATGAAAAGGCAGCTGTGTTCCTGCAGCTGGGACTTGAGTGTGGGCAGCTTTCATCTGGGGGAGACAGTGCCTTGAGAGAAGATGTCAGGTGGGGAAGAGGGGTTGGCAGCCCCACCCCTCTTCTGCCGCACAGCAGCCAGACTTGCATGGGTCAACTCAAGGGAGGTTGGTTTTCTTCTGTCTGCATTTATGGAGCTGATCTTTTGAATGTCATTTCAAGGATTTGTTAGGTTCTAGGAAAAAAGTTAAATTTAACTTTTGGCATATAGATTTTTTCTTCTAACTTATTGTTGAAATCTTCAAATGAAATGTTGAGTTTTTATTAGGAGTCTAGTAGATTATTGTGAATTAAATACATATAAAGCTCTTAGTGTGGCACTTGGCAGATAGAGCACATTTCATATCACCATGACCACTACCATACCACCACGCTACCACCAACATGATCACCATCAATACCATCACCACACCACCACCCCACCACCCTACCACCAACATGATCACTATCAATATCACTAACACACCACCACCAACATGATCATTATCAATGCCATCACCACACCACCACACCCCTACCATACCACCACCACACCATACTACCACACCACACACACCACCACCACCACTACTACTACCACTACCTCCCCACCTCCCACAACACCACCACCACACCACACCACTACTGCCAGTACTACCACCATACCACCATCACCACAACTCCACATTACCATCACCACACCACAGTACACCACCATTACCACTACCACACTACCACCTCCACCCGCCACATTCGCTACCATACCACCACCACCATATCACCATGTTACCATCATACATACTACCACCCCACCACCATCACCACATCACCACCACAACACTACCAGCACCACCATACCACCACCACCGCTGCCAGCATCAGTTGATACTGACTATGTAGTGCTAAGTAAATACTTTTACTATCTCATTGTCACACATGCAGAGTCTGAAGCAGACAGAGAGAAGTTGGTGACTTGCTTAGGATCACACAGAAGGCAGAGGAACTAGTTGCCATGGTGACCACTTTACAAGCATTGCTTCGCAAAGATGGACCCAATCTGGCATTGTCTGGGCCCCAGAACACTGGGAATGTCTGGTCAGAGAAGCACAGGAAACCATTTGTTCTTGAACAATGTCCAGTTATGGGTAGGGATCAACAACGATGCCCTTCCAGCCCTTGAACTTTTCATCTCCTTTGATGTTCTCAAAGGTCAAGAACCTAATCAAGTTGGGGCATCTTCCCTATAAACTTAAGGAAGGCGGCCATGTTTGTTCCAAGATTCTGGGTATCATGGCAGGACTGGTACAAGACTTTGGTTTCTGTCTTTCCAAATTCAGTTCTATTCTATCAGGAGACCATGAGGCCCCCAGACAAGACAGATGGCAGACAGCTCCAGGAGTTTAAAATAGACTGAGCTCAGTTCAGGGGTAGACATGTGCGTGGAGTAAGCTGGAAGACGGGGACCCCTGTGTGGGAAAGTATTTTGGCAAAGTGGATTCCAGTGCAGAGCTTTGAATGCTAGGGTGAGTGTAGTCAGGTGGGTGTGAGGATATGAGAAGGGCCCTGGGCAGCAGCCAACGTGAGGCTTACTAGGGGGAGGGAGGGAGTAGCTGGCTGGCATGATGCAGGGCCTGTGAAGCAGCAGGCTTCCGTATCTCCAGCTGTGATCTTCCACGTGTGCTGTCCGCCAGGTCATAGGGGTAAGGTGATGTCCAGGGAGAAGGGTGAAGTTCCTGTGAAGAGTTTGGGTAGACTCTTTCAAGGCAATTGTGAAGCCTATGTGCTCTTTACGTCGGTAAACCAGTTGTAAGGGATGGGCCATGTTGGAACTTTGTGACTGGACACGCTGCCTGTTGCTGATTGGACACGCTGCCTGATGCTGATTGGACCCGCTGCCTGTTGCTGATTGGACCAGGTTTGACTCTACTTGGTCCTTTCTCTGGGGAATCTAGATTTTTTTTTTTTTAATCAAGAGATGCCAGCTAGTGTTTGTGAATGCCAAAATGGAAGGCCATGCTGTTTCAGGAGGTGTGATGTCAAGAAGCTGAGAAAGCTTATCTGATGAAAGAAAGATGCTTGGGGCAGCCTCCGAGGACCTGGGGACCAGAGAGACTGGGAGGGGCTGCAAAACACTGATGGTCCTGAGTTTGAGGTCAAATTGCTGTTCATGCTCCTGGTTCCTGTGAGATAACCCAGTTTCCTTGAAAAGACAACTCAAACCTTTAAGTGACCAAAGTTGTGAAGGTGGGAAACTTGGCCATGAAGGGAGCAGTGTAATTGGACTCTTCATGGAAAAGCCATTGTGGGATCAGGGTGCCATTCTGTTGGTCTAGTTTACAGGGATTCCGAAGTGGGGACAGTACTGTTGTAGAGCCTGGTACTCACCCATCTCACAGTCTTTTTGCATTTTTAGCGTAACTTCATGGTGGTACACTCAAGCACAGAAAATGGATGATCTATTGCAGTCCCACTGACCCTTTCAGTGACTTGTTTGGGCCCAGTTTTGGCTGTGTTAAAGAAGAGAACCGTTTTTATTGCCCCAACCCTGTCTTCCTACTTGGAATTTATTAAACAAAGACTGGCAGCTGACCTGGAGGGCCAGCAGTCTTGAGTCACTCATACAGGCCCAGAAACTCTCTCTTGCAGACTTAATAGTTTTGTTGGTTGAGATTTATTGATAAATCCTCTTTAATTTGTGTGTACTTGGTTGTTCTGTTAAACTGATGCCCAGAGCATTTTAATTGATTCAGCGAAGCTTCATGATTTGGAGATTTAACTTTTAATGCAGAAAGTGGACATCTTATTGAGGAAGACTTTGGGCTGTAGTGTCATGGCTTCATTTGCAGAGCCCTTGAGAGCTGTGTGAACTGGTCCCCATGAGTCTGCCTGTTGGTCCATTCATTCGTTTGTCTTTTTTCTTATGGAATGTTCTTTGTGATCAGCTTGGTTCTGTCTACTGCCTTCTAGACATAACTGCTTTCCTTTCTCCTGTTTGGGCATATGCAGAGATAAGGGGTCAGGCTGGGAAGAGGAAAAGCCCACGTACTCAAAAGGGTTTGGCCCGTGTGCTTTGACCACTCAGGGATCTGCCGTCCACAGCCTCTAGTATTTTCAAGAGATGTGTTCACTTCTAAACACTGATAGAGAAGAAAGGAAAACCTGTGCTCCCAGTTCAGGGACACTGAAAGTTTTAGTTGCCCCTTATTTCACTCTGTGAAGCTTCCTACAATGTACTCTTAGAAAGAAGGGTTTCTGGTCTGGTTTTATTGGAACCAGGATATGTTCTCAGGGATATCTGTGGCAATTTAGAAATGCTGCCTCCCACCCCCAGCAATAATTACTGTTTTAAGTGATAGTCTTACTATCTGGCTCAGGCTGGCCTTTGAACTTTTGGTCAGCCTGCCTCAGCCTCCAGAGTGCTGGGATTAAAGTTATGTGCTACCATGTCTGGACAATAGTAATTTTAATGGGAAAATATTGTTTGTGTTTGAGTGTCTTAGTTAGGGTTTCTATTGCTGTGATAAAACACCACGACCAAAATCATCTTGAGGAGGGAAGGGTTTATTTCATCTTACAGCTTGTAGTCCATCATCCAGGGAATTCAGGGCAGGATCTGATGCAGAGGCCGTAGAGGAGTGCTGCTTACTAGCTTGCTCCTTATGGCTTGCTTCGCCTGCTTTCTTTTTTTTTTTTGGTTTTTTCGAGACAGGGTTTCTCTGTGTAGCTTTGCGCCTTTCCTGGAGCTCACTTGGTAGTCCAGGCTGGCCTCGAACTCACAGAGATCCGCCTGGCTCTGCCTCCCGAGTGCTCGCCTGCTTTCTTATGCTGTCCAAGAATACCAGCCAGGAGGTGGTACTGCCTGCAGTGGGCTGCCCCCTCATCAATAACCAGTTAAGAAAATGCAGCAGAGGCTTGCCCACAGGCCCATCTGGTGGGGGCATTTTTTTCATTGAGGTTCTCTTTTCTGAAATCACTCTAGCTTATATCGAGTCGACAGCACAGTAGCCAGCACCTTTGACTTCTAAGAATTGTTTTCTCTTGAGTACACAGGCTTATCCTTATTATGCAACCGATTCCGCAGAACATTGTCAGTGCATAAAATATTATGCACCTGGACCGTTGCCATTTCAAGTAAGGAGTGGTGCTGTGTCCCCGTTGGTCTGTTCCTGGGGTGGTGGTGAGAGCTGTACTAAAGACCCTGTGGACTGAAGCTCGTGCTTATCAGTGTGATTTGTAATTGAGGTGTTAGAGTTGGTGGGGAAAGCCAGCATGAGAATCAGATGATCCACACTCAGGAAGAACCACAGTTGATTTCATGGAGGAGACGAAGGCCTTCTTTACGAGCAAAACTAGCTTTTCTGCTCTCAGGCTGACCTCTGCAAATGTGTGAGTGCTTGAGTGACAGCAGAAGAAGAGTGTCTTGGGCAGCAGATGCAGTTGGAGTCACAGGTTGTACAACCGGCTGAACATGGCCATCTGAGACTATGTGCGGACTCAGAACCTCGCCTGATGCCTGCTGAGTTGAGACGTTCTCACTGATAGCTGAGCCATAGAGTGACCCGTGGCCTACATCAGACTGATTGAAGTGGAATATCCAACAATGGGTATGGAGCAGCAGCGTTGATTAAAGGCTCCCCAGGTGACTGCAATCAGCCTCCTGGCTGGAGAGCCGCTTGGGGAGATAATGCGTACTTTCTATCAAGTCTAATGTAAGTCAGCCTTTTGAACACAACCGTTTGCCAATGCAGACAAAGCAAGCTCACCCAGCCTTCGTTGCTGCAGTAAACACCTTACTAACGGACATGCTTTGAGAATGAATGACCTACAGACACCCCTAAAGGAACACAAAATTAAATTAATCACATTGGCCTTGGGCATATATATCCCGCCTTCAAAATCTTTTAAATAATAACAAAGTGTTTTAAAGTGCAGTGTTGATTTTTTTGTTTTGTTTGGTGATACCTTTGCGTGATATGGAGAAAACAAAAGGGAATTGGGTCTTGAAGTCCCCTGATCACCGCACTCTCTATTCACCCACTTCCCACGCTTCCTTGGCTCTTTCGAGAAGTTTTGGTTATTGATTTTTTTTTCTCTCCCACCTTTGTTTTTCACACAGGAAGTGGCATATCTTTACTTGCCCTTTGTCCCCTGCTAATATTTGGCCTGGAGGCCATGGGCAGTGCAATGTAAAGGCTTGTGTTTGTCCTGATCCATGGGCAGACTTGCCGATTGGCAGGGGCTCACCTGGTACCTGTTGTATTGCCAATTCCCTCCTTACTTCTCACGTCTTAGCATTCTTTCTGTGTTGGTACAAAAAGAACTTCCAGATACATACAAAAATAGATGTGGGTATTTCACTGTACGGATAATTCATAATCTATGGAGCCAGCCCTCTAGTGAGGGTCTAATGCTATTTCCAAGTCGGGGTCATTGCAAACAATGCCATTAAGAGGAATGTAGTTAATGGGACGTTTTGTACGTGTGGAAACCCATCTGTAGTCAGCACAAGTGCTGTTTCTAGGTGAAAGGGCATTGCTGCAGTCTCCTTAACTGGAAATGGAAAAGTCTAAAGATGGCGCCCTTGACTCAGGGCAGCTACACCAGGCGACTCTGCTTCAGCCACTGTAGTTGGTGCAGAGTCATATTTACCTCTTTCCATTTGTGACTCCAAGGACGTACCAGGTGGGCAGCTGAATGGTTTATGTGTGATTGTTTTAGAGGGGATGTTGAGGTGCCAGGGTTCTCTAAGGGCTCTTCTTGGGCCACCTGAGCACATCACCTGGCGTTTGTTAAACTCAGACCCCAGATCTCATCTGAGCCATTGTTTGTTTGTTTTCAACACAGGGTTTCTCGGGTAACAGCTCTGGCTGTCCTGGAACTTGCTTTGCAGACCAGGCTGGCCTCAAACTCACAGAGATCCGCCTGCCTCTGCCTCCCGAGTGCTGAGATTAAAGGCATGTGCCACCACCGCCTGACAAGCCTGTTAGTTTTTAATAAGCTTCCCAGGTGAGGCTTTAAGATTGAGAAGCACCGCTCTGGGGATTGTTTGTAGGGCAGTGTTCTGGGTGGAGACCCTCCTAGGTGGTCAGCCCAGTAGGACCATACTGTTCCATTCAGGACTCGATCTGCCACTGCCACGAATGTTGCAAATTCTGCAATTCCAAGAAAGACAGCTTTGGCTTAAGACTGAAAGGACATTTGGCTGTCATCAGATGCCTATGAAAACTGAGAACAGGAGGAACACTGTCAAGAGCAGGGATGTAGACTAGTCAGAGAGAAGTCAATGGAATCCTAGTGGAAACAAAAATGTCTGACTGTAAGTGTGAGTGTTCCACATTTATACTCGGTAGAGAACGACTCTCTTCTGCTCAAGAAGGACCTTTTGAAGTGATCAGAGATCTCTCATAACCATTACTTTTCTACCTACATCCAGAGACGTCAGAAGGTGAGGGAGGCTGTTCACTCATGCTATGGTTTGTATATGCTGTGGGTACTGAGTTGAAACTCAAGTGTGGCTTCCATAGGGAGGGTACATAAAGAAACCAAAGGCAGCAAAGTGTGAGCGTATCCTGGCGCCAGAGAACCAGACTCCATAGGTGAGTGGAGAGTCTGCATCAAGACAAGGTTGTTGAAGGGGCTGATGCTTACAGGAAGCTGGGTGCAGTGAGCACTATCCTGCCCTCCATTCTTGGCTTAAGGAGAATTGTCCTGTGCCAAAATACATAGAAAACCAGACCAAGGAAATTTCCAGAGCCAACTTTTTTGGCGAACGCAGGGTCTGGATAATGTATTTACCATGAGTACCGTGACACGTGAGACAATGCAGGCATGCCGCAGCGTTTCAAAGGGAACGCCTGTCATTCACATAGTTCTCATTTAAATTATAATTCATAGGTGAAAACAACACAAAGATAGTTTTTAGAGAAATACGGAAGTTCTAGCTTCAATGGAAAAGCCTTTTAGGATGTACTTTGAGAGAAAGTACATAATTAGACCCATCATTAGAAACCCAAGGATGGAGAAGAGGTAGTATAGAACAAGTGGGGTAACAGGTCCAGTTAAATGCATCAAGGGGTAGAAAGAATTGCTATAAACCTCACACATTTGTGTCAGGTGCCAAAGATAATCTGTGAGTGAAAGGCTATATAGTATACAAAGTGACTTTGGAGATTATTTGGACTTAAAATTCCAGCTTAAGTTAATGAAGACTACAGAAGTCTGTGAGGAGTGCAGGTAAGGAAATGGTGTAACTAAGTCTTTATTTGGAAGGCTCAATCAGATCCCACAAAATGAGTTAATAACAGATGACCTCCAAACAAGACACTAAGAACCTGGGATGCTTTCCCACAGTCCTAATGCTCTGTGTAGTTCTTAGCAAGGCCGTGAGGTAAGAAAAAGAAAGAAAAAGGGTTCAAATGTGAAAGGAAAAACTGAAATGATCCCTTGTCAGGCAACGTGATTATTTCCAAGGAAATTCCAGGGAACCCATGAAACAGAAGCCAAACTACACTCTCCTCCAATGAAGGAAGGGGTTCAGCATGGCTAGAGACCATGAGACAACCAAGATGAGTCTCATGCCTATAAACTGGCAACGAACAAAGCAAGGCTGGAAGAGAAAACACACCATTTACAATTAGTTGAAAGACAGGTTGGGGAACAGCTCACAGGTAGAGCACTTGCCTAGCATGTGTCAGGCCCTTCCCAGGCACTGCAGAAATCAACTGATTAATTCATGCAATAAAAACAAGAAAAAAAATCCTGAACTTCTTAGGAGCAAGTCTAACAAAATCTGTACAGGGTTTAGATATTCAAATCTACAAAATTCTAATGAAAGAAACCCCAATTTTAAATGAATGGAGAGACATAGTGTGTTCATGAACTGAAAGACAGAATCATAAAGATGTCAGCTCATCTCAAAATCTTCCCTATCAAAATGCCAGTGGGATTATTTTATTGATAGAAAGAGGTTATTGCATAATGTATATGAAAAGGCAAATACACTAGAACAACGGATATGGTTTGGGAAAGTGAAGTGAAATGATTTCATTTTATTCATGGTGACTCTAGCAGAAGTTGGAAGATTAGGGCTCTCAGATGGTACATGCAGCAGTGGGCAGAGGAGAGAATCCAGAAGCAGACTCGTAAAGATGCTCAACTGATCTCCACAAAGGCACAGAAGCAGTTCAGGAAGAAGGTGAGCTCACAAGTGGCACCAGAGCAATTGGACACCTGTCAAAAATAACAAAGGAACCTCTGCTGAAGTGACACTTCGCAGAAAAATTAACTCAAAGGGAAAGCGTCATGGACTTAAATGTAAAATATAGAAGCACAGTCTTCAGAAAACACAAAGGAGAAAATCTCTGGCCTGTAGGCTTAGACAGACTTCTCAGGCTTGACACCAAAGGCTCAGTCCATAAAAGGAAAAACTGACAAGTTGGGCCACATCAAAGCTCGACACTTTTGCTCTGCGAAAGATTAAAGATTAATCTTAAAGATGTTAAGGAGATTTTACAAAGCAAGCTGTAGACTAGGAAACACAGATTTCCATACCACACGTCCAACAGAGGACTACTATATAGAGTATATTACAATCCCACAACACAACTACTGAAGCCCACAGTCCAATCAGAAAATAGACAAGTCGATGGATATTTCAACAAAGAGGGTCTACAGGTGAATATAAATAAATGGAGAAATGTTTCACACCAGCTGCCATTGAGCAGGTACAGATTTAAGCCACAATGCCTGTTGATAATAATGTGCTGTAGTGTGCGTGCATGCACATGCGTGAATGTGTGCACGTGTGTGTGTGTGTGTGTGTGTGTGTGTGTGTGTGTGTGTGTGTGTTTGAGCGCACATGTTACTTGAACCTACTCTGTAACCCAGTCAGGCCTTGAACTTGTGATCCTCCTGCCTCGTCCTCCCAATAGCTGGGATTATAGGACTGTGCCATTAGGCATAGCTTCTACTGAATACTTATGAAAAGCTAAAGAAGGATATCATCACCACAAAGAAATGATACATGTTTTAGGAGGTAGATGTGCTTACCCCATATGAGCATTATAAAATAGACATATGTGTTCAACTATCCTGTGTGGCTCCATAAATATGTATAGTTTTATGTTGATTAAAAAAAAAAACTAAATAAAATGCAGGACAGACACTGGGCGAGAAAGATGGCCCAATGGGTGAGAGCACTTCCTGTTCTTCTGGAAGACCTGAGTTTGAAATCCAGCATCCACTCCGAGTAGCTCTCAGCCTCTGATAACTCCACTTCCAGAAGATCTGACTCCATCATCTAGTCTTCTTGGACACCTACTTTCATGTGGCACACTCGTGTGGCTATGGGTGTGCACACAACATGTGCATACACACATACACACAAATAAAAATAAATCTTAAAAAATGGTATAGCCACTCTGGAAGTTTCTTTAAAAATTAAATGTTCAATTACCATGTTACCCAGTATTTTCTGTCCTTTAAATTTATGCCAAAAAATATAAAAGTTATGGTCACACAAAACCTTCTGCACAAACGTGTAGTAAATTTATTCATCATATCCTCAAACTGGAAGCAACTCAAATTCCCTTTAAGCTTTGCTTTGTCCATACCATACACTATTACTTGGTAATGAAAACGGTCAAACCACTGATGCAAACAAACACCAGAATGAATCTCTAGAGAGTTACGGAGAATGAAGACCACCAAACCCCTAAATGCTGTGTGTGCATGGCATTCTTGAAATTCGGATAAATGGAGAACAGACTCGTGTCTGTCAAGAGTGAAGAGGTGACAGGGGTCGAAGGAAGTTGGTGTGGTTCTTAAAGGGAATGTAAGGATCTTTGGAAACTATCTAGTAACCTGACAGTATCATTGATAATCTCCTGGCTATTGCAGTTCTGTGCTATAGCGTTGCAAGCATGGGCTCTTTCTGTATGGCTTCTTGTAAGAGTTTGTAAATCTATTATTTTAATCTATAATTATCTTTGGAATTTCATTAAACCTCAAATTCATTTTAGATTACCTGGCAGAGTTAATGATGGTAAACTATAGTTTACAATTTATAAGATGGGGTCAAGTCAGGGCCTAAAATTCATAGTCTTAAATGCTTTAAAAAATGTCAACCAACCAAAAATGAGTATGTGTTAATTAAGACTTTCACTCAAGAGGTAAGGAGGCAAACAAAACTCCCAAGAGAAAACCAAAAGAAGTAGAAATAAGAATGCATAACTGAAGGATAGCACTAGAATAATATTTTATATTTTGATGAAATGAAGCATTATCATGTGTAACAGTCATAGTGCTGAGAACAAAAGTCAGCAAACACACACACACACACACACACACACACACACACAAACACACACACACACTCACACAGTGGTTACGTATAGTGGAAAGGATAAGAACCGTCATATAAACACGGGGATTAAGCTCTCAGGCAGTAACTCATGCTACTGCAGTGGCATTTGGGCAGGTACTCTTAGATTTATGTTGTAAATTTCCATGAGTTTCTGCTGACCTTAAGTGGGTTATTTACTCTCAGCCTCAGTTTTCTCTGCTATAAAATGGGGATAACAATTCAGTGTATATATATATATGTGTGTGTGTGTGTAGGGATTTAGTGAGATCTTGTATGTAAAGAGCACAGGCCAGTTCTGGGCTCCTCACAGAAGTCACAGGGCAGCTGGGCTTTTCACAGGACTCAGACAGCAGCCCGGCCCTTTGCAGAGATAAGACAGTAGTGGTTGGTATTCAAATATTTGTATTAAATCTGAAAATTATAATTGAAATTTCAAAATTATCATCATAAAAAGAGTTTGTTTAGATGAGAGGTGAGCAAATGTTCTCCCATAGGGCAGGTAGTAAATATTTTAGGTCTGTGGGCATTCTGGAGCAGGCGGTACAGCATGGAAGCAGCCAGCTACAGTTCACAAAGCGGGCGTGAGTGCATCAAAACCTTGATTTCAAAACAGAAGTGGTTGGGCTGTAGACTGTCAATCACTGCTCCCTGGTCTAGATCATTAACGAAGGAGCATGTGACAAAAGCTTTCACCTCCCTCAGCAGAGCCTACAGGACCAGGGAGTCCTTTGTTAATCATAAACGTTTTTCTTGGGGCTGGGGTTGTGGCGCAGACGCAAACATGAGGACCTGAGTTTGATCCCCAGCACCCTGGTGAAAATGTGGGCCAGGCAGCCTGCACTTGTAATCTCAGCACTGGGGAGGTGGAGATGGAAGGTTTGCTGGTCTGTTGTTGCAGCCACTCAGCAAGTCCTAGACTCCGTGACAGGCTGTCTCCAAAAATAAGGTGGAGAGTGACCCAGGAAGATACATGCATGCCAGGCTCTGACCTACACACACACACCTGTGCTTACACTGTTCACACTCACATGACCCCCCTCTGCCACAGACACACACACACACACACACACACACACACACACACACACACACGCACACACACACACAGAACAGAAAAAGAAAGCAACTTAGTTCTTCATTTGATCAAGCATTACATTGGCGTAAAAAGCCAACAAAAGCTAAAGAAAACAACAAAACCCAAAACAAAAACAAAGCCACAATCTAATCTCATTTACAAACCCACAGGAAAAAATAATCCTAAATAAAACCTTGTCAAATTGAATCTTCCAGGATATTAAAAGAACAATGTATCCGGATTGAGGGATGTTTCTTTCTAGAACAGCATTGTGGTTATCGTTAGGAAACTGTGTTCATAGATGCAATCAATATGACAAAGAGAAAAAAGTGATTGTTTTCATGGATTTCCAAGCCTCACTTGTTAAAATTTCAGTACTCATTATTGATGAAGAAAGAGAAAGAACGGAGAATAAAAAGACGTTTCCCCAGCATGATGAAGACTGTCCACGGCCAACCCACAGTCAAAGCTGTACTTAGTGTTGTGATATTGGAGGTGCTACCATAAACACTAAGAGTAAATGAAAGATGATTACTACGAGCACTGTTGTCACTGAGAATGTTCCAGTCAATGAAACAGGCAAAGAAGCAGTCATAAGTGGTAATTACACATCTGGAAAAAGAAAGCCAAATTAACGTTATGCATGGATTATGTTATTATTTATTTTAGAAACATCAAAGGCGTCAGTGGGGGGAAACTATAGGGCTAGAGAATTAACGAGCCGATTAGGTAAGTGGGCTGGTAACGAAACGCATCCACCCAAATCAATAACTTTCTTAGAGATCGGGCTTAACTAATGGAGAACATAATGGAAAAATAATCCCTTTGGTCTCCAGCTGCCACCTCTCTGCCCACCAGCTCCGTTTCCCGCCTCTGTGTGCTTGGCAGGAAGCCAGAGAAGAGGGTTGGAGCCCTCTGCTCCAGCAGGGAGTGTGGGAAACTTGAATATTAACTGTGCGCCGAACAGGAAGTGATTTCGTTTTTTAAAAAGTCACACTTGGTGCCGCCTTTCAAATGCCATCAGAGCATCATACCAGGGTGAAAGGCATGGGTAGGCACAATGGATCCAGGAAAATGGTTGGTGTCTGTGTGGAGCTGGGTGGTCACCAGCAGTGTGTTCCTTCCATGGGTTGGGAGTGTTGAGGTTTGAGGAATGGTTTCACGGACAATGAAGAGGCAGCGGAGGGCTGGGGAGATGGCTCTGTGGATAAGGCAGTTGCTCTGTCAGAGTGAGGACTGGAGTCAAGCTGGATGTGGTAGCCCACATCTGCAACCCCAGCATGTCTACAGTGAGATAGAGGGGAGACGACCAAAGAAAACTTCCCAGAAGTGTGTGAATGAGCCAGCTTGGTGTACACAGCTGTGAACAGCAAGAGAACAGCCTTAAACATGGTGGAAGGTGAAGACTGACTTGAGACTGTCCTCTGACCTCCACAAGTGTGCTCTAGCGTGGGTTGTACATCCCAATCACATATGGACTATAGACATAAATGTCATTCATAAACATGCACATAAAATATAAAAAAGGAAGCACAGGAAAAAAATATTGACCTCAATTAGACTCGAATTCCACTTTTGCCTTGTTTTGTACTTCTTAGAGCCTCGTTGCGTTGCCTACACATTGAGGGTGATCAGACTTCCTGGAACTTGGAGTATTCACTGTGACTTCTTTCTTTGTGAAAGAAAGTATGTCAACAATAGCTCATTAAAACTTAATGAAGTTCAAGTCTCTGCCGCCTGCCTAGGCTGGCTAATCCACCTTTCTCTTTGAAAACATGAAGAAGCCTAGCCTTAAGTCCCTTTGAGGAAATCAGGCATGAATCCAGAGTTGGAGGCATCTTTGTTTGCACCCCTAGCCTGCTTCAGCTGCCGTCAGTTTCTGAGCCTTGCAAAAAGAAATGACTCACAGTGATTATTTCTTGGAGCAGTACTGATCTCTTCCACCTTATTCTCTTCTCCCCGAAAGCATCCAGGGAAATTTGGGAACTAGGCAGGTAAGCAGAGATGATCAGGGAGAGAGGGGCTGACTGCAGGAGTAGGAGAGCTTACTAAGAGTGGGAAGTGCTGTGGATACCCGGACCAGAAGTGTTTGCCTGCAAGTCCTTCCTGTGCCACCCATTAACCTTGCTGTGGAGGAGACTCAGCCATCCTCTCTGAGGCTTCAGAATACTCTTAGCTATTAAATGGGAAAAATGATCTCCTCTACCTTCAGGTATTGTTGCGAAGATTATACATGTGTAAATGTGTTTTACATGCATAGAGATTCTGCTTTTCTTAGTAGCTCTTACATAGGTGATGCACCCTTTCTTGTGAAGGATATTATGCCAGAAGCAGGCATCATATCTCTTGGGGAAAAGTACTGAATGAGTGAATGATTTGAAATTTCTCACCTGCTGTTCACCTGCATAAAATAACACGCGTGGGCACTGTCAGCAGCTGGGATGTGGTGCTTCCTCCTCACAGTTCCCAGCTTTTACATCCTCATCCTCATGCATACTATGAATATCATTGAACCTAATATATATTGTAAATTTCCTGTGTGTCAGTTTTCTGTGCAATGTTCCAGTATCTTTTAATAGGATAAATCCATTCTTCCTGCCCCCTCCCCAACCTTATAACAGTACAGCCGGGAAGAGATCACACATAAAGACATTAGTGCCCAAATCTTCCCTGGGTCATTCCTAGAAACTTTTCTGCATGGACTTATTGACTCATGGAGGACTTTGCATCATTGTTCTTGGAGACAATCTTAGGTTGAAAAAATTTTGAGTTAACACTGAAACTGAAGAGTCCTAACATGACCTGAATTCTTAGAGAAGTGACTTTGTTTTCAAATTGTTTGAGGGGACTTTCAGGGTCCCCACGAAATAGGATACCAGCATGGTGTCCACATAATGTGAAATATGTCTACTATGCCCAGGAAGGTGGCTTGACTCTGTCGCCTCAGAGCCTATATAATTAGAATTCCATGATGTCATCTTCAAGCTTTAATATAGCTTAAAATTATCCTTATGTAGGTTGTGTTTCTTTCTGAAACATTTTAAATTTAGAAAATTAACTTGTTAAACTTTTTTTAAAGTTAAATCTTTAGATTTTTATTCATCCTGCTGAGGGGGAGTTGGAATGACAGATGCTTGAGTCATCAGAGTCAAGTGTTAGGGCATCTTGGCCGCTCTGGGAAAGTCAAGGCTGGCGTGGCCCTGAAGTCTAAGTCCACCTATGGGCATGATGACCTCAGATGGTTCTGTTTTGCCAACAGTTCCTTTTGGCAGGGCTTAACCATGCAGGTGGGCTCCAGAGAGCATGCGCTAATGAAGCCAGGTTCCTTCCTCTCGCCATCTGTCTTTGGGTGCAGAGTGTGAAGGTCTGAGGCAGGCCTCACTCAGTCAGATTCTAGGAGTTGGGTCATGTTCCTTCTTCACCCACTCACAGGGTCTCCGTTTTGCACTGTGGCTCTAGGTTAATCCTCCGAAAGCCGGTTCACAGAATTCACATGAACTGACTTATTTCTTATCAGCATTCTAAGGAACATCTGATTTGTCTTTCTCTCCACTTCCTGCTATTTCAAGCTGAGAAGCAATGAGAGAAGGAAATGAAGGACAGATGGGGAGGAGACTGAGGGAAGAATAACTGACGAGCACAACAGGAGAAGGGACAGAAGGGTGGAAAGGAAGCCATTGAGGAGAATAAATAGAAGGAGGAGGACCAAGGAGCATGGAGAAATGAAGGGGCATAGAGGGGGCTCTGGACATGGAGACATTGTAAACCAGACGTGGGGACGGAGGAGTATGGGGCATCCACACCCTCATTTCAAAGTCCAAAGTTCTGAGCAGTTATTTTCCAGCACCCTAGGGACCATTCCAGTGATGCTAGCAGCAAGAACATGCAAGCTTGGTTTTTCATGATGAGTGATGAGTGTGGGTGAGTGGAGGGGAAGGTTATCTTTCTGTCAGGAGGTAATTTGCTGTAGCTGGGGGATGACTCGGAAGTGAAGCACATGATCCTTCTCCTGTTACTTCTGGGACTTATTAATTTCCTTCGCTCATTTATCTCATCTGTGAAATCCCTTCTTCTGACGTGATGGATGACAGATGCCAGGCACCTGCAGTGCTCTGGGAAGGCTAGGAAGCTACGTGTGCCCTGATGTTCAATATGTTCTAGTTACGATTTTAACTTGTTTGGGGGTGGGTAGAAATGCTGAGTGTCCTTCTGACTGTCTGGAGGTGACAGACTCTCAGAAGCTAAGGAGTCTTAGTGCCTGGGAGGTCAGCTGATGCGCAGATCAGGGTAGAAAAACACCATTACAGAGACAGGAAGCAGGGCTGGATATCACCTTCAGAGACTCAGTCCTAGCAAACTACTTCTGCTGGCTGGATCCTACCTCCTAAGGCATCTAGAGCGTCCCCAAACAATGCCACTGGCTAGAGAAGTTTTCAAAATGTGTTTGTGAAGGACATTGCAGATGCCAACAATAACAGTTTTCTTAGCCAGATAGCTCTTCCAAGTACAGTGTCCAGCCCTGTTTCACCGATAAGGAAACGGGCAAGTTGGGAGAGGTAATCTACCTTTCACAATTATGCCCGCTGGGTGGACTGCCACCCCCTGTTCTTTGAGTGACTCCTTACATTGTTTCCCAGGCAAAGAGTTGCCCCTGCATGAAACCCTTCTCTAGTATTATCCACCACTCTTAGTTTAACAGTCAAAAGTGCCCTGTGAAATTCAACCCTTGTCATTGACAGTCCAGCAAAGACAAGGTGAGTGGAGAAGCCATAGGCCTTCTCATCTGTTCTGCCACAGGTTTTCCATTCAGTAGTGGGTGTTTTGTTGACTTCTCTAGGCTTGTTTCCCTGTATAGGAAAACAAATCCTAGCTCTTGGAGTAGCTGCAGAAGAACATGAAAGGATGGTGTCGTGTACATGAAGTTGTGCAGGGGGAAGAAGCAAGCTTTTTGTTGCTTTTAGCTCTCAGCCTAGATGTATCTTTCCAGTGATGGCTGAGAGCCAGGCTATTAACCAACTGTCTGTGTCTCTTCTCTACTCCATGACAGTGATGTCACAAGACACTGACCATGGTGAGAGACCTTGCACAGTGGAAGTAGACTGCTGACCAGCAATGCATAAAGGCAGTAGTTTTGCTTTTTACCAGAGAGCCAAATACTGCACCAACATAAATGCCTTCTTCCCACCTTGAGCTATAGATCCATGGACCCTACAAGCATGGAGATTCTGTAGCTCCTGGACCATCATTTCCAGAAAGTCAGGTGGTCACTTAGCATCACTTTCATATGGTCACGGTGCTTAGCCATGCCTTCCCCACCATGGTGAACCTTCTGAAACATGAATTAAAGTACCTCTCCTAGGATATCAAAAGCCATGTCCATCAGAAGCCATGCCTATGAAGCATGACCATCATGGCTGCCTAAACAGGAACTGAACAAAGACCATAGCAGTAGACACACTATCTAAGAGGGTGGAGGAAAGCCCAGGAGGCCTCAACTCTACACAAAGAACTATAGGCAAGTAGCGCAAGTTCTGATGGGCATGGCTTTTGATGGCTAATATTGGATAATATTAGAATTAAATAAAATGAAGCCAGACCTGTGATACAGGCCTGTAATACCAGCTACTTGGGAGACTGAGACCAGAGGATAGTGAGTTCCAGGCTTGCCTGGGCTATACAGTGAATTCAAGGTTAGACAGGACAGCTTAGTGTGATCCTGTTTTAGAATTACAAATGAGAAGAAGGCTGGGGATACAGCTCAGTGGTAGGATGCTGGCTAACCATGCACGAAGTCCCGGGTTCAGTCCGCAGGATCACCTGAAAAAACCGAAGTCCATAAAGTGTGGGCCATAGTTCCTGACACATGGTAGATGTGAACGCCGGTTCTCAGCAGCTTGACCTTTTCTTTTGGAACTGTTCTGGATATCAAAAGTGATTAGTGGATTAGGGCAGCAGTTGTCAAGAGTTAATTAACCTGCGGGTCTGGTTAAGATGCAGATTCTGGTTCTGTAGGTTCAGGGAGGGGCCAGGAATTCTGCATTTCTTTTTTTTTTTTTTTTTTTTTTTTTTTGGTTTTTCGAGACAGGGTTTGTCTGTGTTTCTTTGTGCCTTTCCTGGAACTCACTTGGTAGCCCAGGCTGGCCTCGAACTCACAGAGATCCGCCTGCCTCTGCCTCCCAAGTGCTGGGATTAAAGGCGTGCGCCACCACCGCCCGGCGAATTCTGCATTTCTAACAAGCTCCCAGATCCATACTGCTGTCAGGGATCACACTCCAATAGCAAGGGGCTGGAGTTAGCGTCCTGCTGCTAGAACTTTCTGCTGCCTCTCCCCATGAGCTAGCTCCAAGGGTGCTCTTCTCAAGAAGCATCGTTCTGTTCTAGCCTGGTTCCCTGGGGCAGTCACTTGCTGTGCCCTCTAAGGCATTTTGCTATGTTGCATGCAAATTTGCTGTGGAGACTTAGAAGTTAGCTTCCTCTCCTTTTTGTTCTTTTTAATTTTTAGTTTTGGTCTTTCCATGGATTAGCTTCTACCTTTTGCCATGTGATTTCCTTTCTTTAGGTTCAAATTCGTGTGTGTGTGTGTGTGTGTGTGTGTGTGTGTGTGTGTGTGTGTATGTATGCACATGTGCAATCCTGTAGAAGCCAAAGGTCAATCTCTAGAGTCATTCCTCAGGAAGCTGTTCTTGTTTTTTGAGACAGGGTCTTTCATTGGCCTGGGATTCACTCATTAAGCTAGGCTGGCTGGCCAGCTAACTCCAGAGATCCACCTGTCCGCCTCCTCAGAGCAGGTATTTTAGGCGCACCCCAACATACCTGGCTTTTTAATGCGGGTTCTGAGAATCAAAGGAGTCCTCATGCCTGCAAGGCAAGCACTTGGCATCCTGTGCTGTTGTTTCCCAGGCCCCCTGGCAGAGGGGAGCAGACAGAGTGGCTTCCCAGTTGGAGCAGTCGGAAGTTCCGTTGCAAATCTATGATCCCAGGTGTCTGGTGGAATCCCCCATACAGGCCGTAAGGCACTTGCCTTCATTTCTAGGCTCCAGATTTCTAGTGGGCTCTCCAAAGATGCCTAGAGGGGGGAAGTGAGGACTAGGGCTGGGGAGGAGAGGGGTAAAGCTTCAGTTCGAACCTTCCATACAGGGTGCTTTAGAGAGCAGAGGGATGGCCAGGACACAGGAATCTGCTGGCCTGACTCGGTTACTTTTCTTGTTGCTGAGGGAAATTACCTGACTGACACAATTTAATGAAGTCAAGATTCATTTTGGTTCATCTGTAAAAATGAATGAAATTGTATCACTTGCAGGGAAATGAATAGAAATGCAGAGAAGCTAGACTCGGAAAGACAAATATTACATTTGTAGATTTGAACTTTAAAAATGATATGAAAGTAGAAGGGGGCTATTTTAGTTGGGAAAAGGAAGACACCATCAGGAGGTAGAGGAAGAACAAGAGATGTGGTGGTGGTGGTGGTGGTGGTGGTGGTGTGTGTGTGAATATGAGCGAAGTTAATGATGTTCATATATAAAAATGTCATCGTACACACCCATTGTGTGTATGTACCACATGTTTTATCCATTCATCTGTGAATGGTTATCTCGACTGACTCCACAACTTGGCTGCTGTCATCCACGGTAAGCATAGGAGAAAGAACACAGGGCTGGGGAGGTGGCTCAGTGGTTAAGAACACTTGCTGCTCTTGCAGAGGATCTGGGTCAACTCCCAGCAACTACATGGTGACTCACAACCATCTGTAACTCCAGTTTCAGGAGAACCAATGCCCTCTTCTGGCTTCAGAGAGCACCAGGTACCACACGGTGCCCAGACATACAGACAGGCAGAACAATATTCAATATGCACACATACAATGCAATAATAATTAAAACACATTTTAAAAGAAGCAAAAGCACACACTCAAATACCACACAGAGTAGGAGACTCCTGGGTATGGAAAGATCCTTGAAGATTCCTTGTCAGTTACACAAGTTTCATTAAATCTACATCTGGGTATCGCATCCCTGTTGGTTTTTTACTGGAAAGACAACTTTTTTTTTTCTGGGATGTGGCAAGCAGCGGCAACTGCCCTTCTGACATCCATTCAGTGAACACCCGGCTTTGGCACAGAGGCTGCCCCATGTGAGACTGAGAGGGGTTAGTGTTGGTGCTCTCTGGGTCGGCAGGTGGATGCCCCAAAGGACAGTGAGAAACCCAGGAGAAAGAAAACCCTCTTCTGGGGCCTCCGAGGAGAGGGAAGGAGATCTGAGCTCAAGCCTAGAGACTGGTCAGAAAGCCAGGCAGCAGTTGATGGCCAGTGCTTGGTCCTGTTAACTGGGGCAAAGTGGCTCATACTTTTGGGCAATGTGCCAAGGGGAGGCAGTTTGGTTAGCCACTCAACTTCAGCAGCTTCTCATGGGCAGGAAGCTTACAGAGAGGGCCGTCCGACTTCTTCCTTCCTACCTTCCTCTTTTCATTCCTCCTTAATCTCTTCTTTACTTTTCTTCACAAATCGATTTGAGCACCTACTGTTTACTGATTGGGCTTACACTTCCTGAGTGTTGACCACGTACTGCACACAGCTCTAGAGTAGCTGTGGTAGTGGTGGTGGGGCACACAGATGGGTAGGGGCGAGTTGGTTAAAAGGTGGTATTTTCATCCACACTCTCTAGTCCTAACGTGATCCTCTAAAGAGAATCTGTTCTCCACCATTCGTAGAGGAGGACACTAAAACTAGAGAGCTTGAATACTTTGCCTGAGGTCTCACCCTAAGGTCTAGATCTGTGAGATCCAGAGTGCTGCGCTCTGGGCACCCAGGTAAATTTAGTGCTGTGCTGTGCTGGGCTTAGATGTACCCTCAGTCCCCTCTTGCTTCCTTATCTGGGCCTAGAGACCAGCTTCCTGCACTGTCCCCTGCATTGCCACCACCCACGATGCCCAGGAGCCTTGCTGAGGGACGGATGTGGCCTCCTGGGCTGCTTACTTCCTTCTGGTGTTTGCCAGCGGAACCGTCAGCCTCTCTGATGCGAAGTCACTTCTTTTCCTTTGTTGATCTCTCTAGGGGCAGCAGACGTGGGTGGGGAGCGTGGCTGGGGAGCGTGGCTGGCACACCCACATTCCCCTAAGCCCGGAAGTGGCCTAACATCCCTGAATGTGACAAGGGCTCTGTTCTGAGATGTCTGGACCACTGAAGCCTTCAGCCACGTCCCTGCTTCCCCTCCTTCCCTTCCCGACACCCTGTTAGGTAGGAGATCTCTGAGACCTAACTTCTCAGGACCAGGCGAGCGAAATGCCAAGCAGTGGGTTTAAGAGCCGGGAACCAAGAGACAAGACTGGATGGCTTCAAGTTCAAATCTCAGTGCTGCTGTTGACTGGCTCCCGCATACTTTGACCCCCGAGTTCTTCTTTTACAGAGGCTGAGGTCTGTGGAGAGAGACATTTGCAGGTCTCAGTTCAGTGTCTGGCACTCAGTTAATAATACATGTTTCGTTTGTTTTTTTTTCCACTGTTGAACTGAGTGGAAGGGGCCTCCTCCTGTCTGTGAACACGTTGGGCCCAGGGCTCCTGCTTGAGGGTGTGACTCTGCCTCTGAGGGGCCTGCCTCTTCGCAGGTTCATTTCAGCAAAAGCTCCTCCTCACTCCGCAGTCTGTATCTCCTCTCTCCATCTGCTTCTGCTACCTTCTCCACGGTGGATGATCACTCATAACCCTGCCTTTCCTTAGTCCCTGTTGCTGCCTGTGAGCCACAGGATTGCTTGAACAAGTCTTGTTTGCCTCTGGTGAGGGAAGAAGGGATAACCGGAATCAAGGGTGCATTCTGGTTCTCCTTTCTTGCCTTGCCTCTGGCTCCCACAACTATTAGCCTACTTGCAGTCATCCCAGTACCCCTAAGAGTCCTAGGGAAGGGTGTTGGAATAATAAAAAGTCCCCAGCAACTCAGACATGCGGCAATGCCTTCCCCATCTGACTCAGTTCTAGAGAGGCATGCTCAGTGACTGTGGTGTACTGGGGACGCGGGAGAAGGCCGATGAACAAGAGTAATAGAGTGTCCATTCCCTCAATCCACAGTGCTGCACGGGGCCTTCATTCACTCATTACTCATTCCGCCCACATAGCTGCCAATACTGGGAATTCTATCTTTTCCGTTTTTACCAATCTAATAGGTGAACAGTATCTTAATTTGCCTTTCCCAGATATTCATGAGGTTGGACATATCTCCATGGATTTTGGTTATTTGTATTTCTTTCCCTGTGAATTTTTTTATATAAAGCTTTGTCCATTTCTCTGTGCTCTTTTTCTTACTGATTGGTCATCACTATGTAGATTCTGAGCACAACTCTGTGACCTGTGCTGATACCGAGTCTCCTTGGTCTGTCCCGACTTTGCGTAGTCTGTCCTCTCTCTTTTCTTTTTATTGATGGCTATTTCATCTTATAGAAATTGCACATTTTTCATACTTAGATGATGCAGTCTCTAGATAGCTTCTGGGTTCCCTCTGGTCCTGCCGTCTCCTCTCCAATAACACCACACTGATTTGTGGTGAGCTGTTTTTCTTCCCCTCTGTTGAACTGGAGACACCTTAGAGCAGGGCCTGTAGTTTATTCTTCTCTCTCTCTTCTGGGATGAATGCAGGGTTGGGCAAAGGGTTCCTGCTTGAATGAGTTGGGTTTTGATTTTTTCCTGGTAAACACAGGTTTTGTGCCTGAATGAGGGAGTGAATGAAAAAGCCATGTCCTGCCTTCCCTGCAGAGACGGGCTCTGTTGTGGAGATGGGGTGAGTCAAGGAATGAATCAGAGTTCTTCTCTCGCTGACATTTTGAAAGCCCTAGGCAGAGAAGCCCCCCTCATCCCCATGGAGCCTCTTCCTCTCCAAGCAGGCACAGCAGGGCTCTGCTGATAATCCAACTTGTTCTGGTGTGTGTGTGTGTGTGTGTGTGTGTGTGTGTGTGTGTGTGCATGTGCACTGGGGGCTGAATAGAGAGGGAAGGAAGACAGATGAGGACGTATTGAAAATCTCCTAAACACACTGAACTCTCTGCTGGGAGGAGGGGGTGACTGGAAGGGGGGTTCAGTAGCGCTGGGGTACCCTTGTGAGCTGAGGTTCCTGGGAGCCCTTTATCTGTTGTCACATGATGCTCTTGCCTGCCCACGAGCTTGCTGGTGTCCCTGCTGCTGAAGACACATCTGTTTTGTTCCCAGGGGCTTGGCTTCTCCATTGTCATTTTCCAAAGCAGTGGAGTGTGCCAGTTAGATTGTTAGACCCAAATAATCTGCAATGTGTGAAGAAATAGTAAATATTTACTGTACCTTTTGTAGAACAGGTTATTGCCATGGAAATGCTCTATACACGGTTCTGGATGATGAAGGGAACTGGCTGGGAAGCCAGGGGGAGTGTTTGGATCTGATGCTGCCTGCCTTGGCAGGTTGAGTAGTGATCAGTAAAACTGGGTGGGGCCGAAACACTTGCTCTCTAGTCAGCCTGGGCTAGCAATGCACTTATGCATGGCTTCCCATGTGCAGAGCACAGAGCTGAGCATCCTGGAGACGTTATTGCCTCTAATTGTCACACCAGGCCTACAAGGTACCGTTATCTTCTGTTTTACTAGAGCACCAGAGAGGCTGAGCAACTTGTGGGGAGATACACAGTAATGGATGGCAGAACCCCATATGGGGCTGTGGCTCCCCTGAGGTTGAGCCATACTACCCACCATGATTTTACTCAAGAGAAAACCAACCAGCTACCCATTGGGGCTTTCTTTATTATTCAAATTGACTTTAATGCTGGCCAACGTTTAAAAACCATAGACAACGTCCAGCTTCCTCTGAATATGTACATGGTTGACGTGAGTACGCCACCATGTTCAACAGGGAAAAGCACCAGACACCATACCCAGGGGCTCACTGAATTAATTGACAGTTGTCTGTTGAGTGCTCCTCACTCGGTTAGCATCACATTTAATTTAGCTATTGTTTTCATTTGTCCATTAGAGCTTTAGAGATGGTTTACACTCTTCTGTGGTGTCCAGGAACTTTTGGGTGGGTGAGTGAAGATGTTCATGAGAGGAAAGAAAGTTGCAGCAAGGGGTGTAATGCATCACTGCTTCATTCATTCATTCATTCATTCATCAACATGTTTATTGAACACTGGATGCTAGAGATACAAAGATGTAATGAGTAAGACAGTCTGTGCTGTTAGGGTATACAGTTGAAGGAAAGTTAGGCAGTGACTGGGATGAACGCTTCAAATGGACTAAGAGAATGCGTGTGTCAAGTCTTGGTGGGATAGATCCAGTGCCTGGGAAGTACATTGGATTTGAGTTTTGTGACTATGGGCTCTGTGGTAGTTATATGCAAGAGGAGGCTCGGTAACTCTTACAGAAAGGCCCCCTTTTCAGAAAGGGCAATTGGCTCCCAGGCTCTGTGCACTTCCTGGTCTATTCAGGACCCCAGGAGGCATATTACATCAAAGCCTATGGCTAGTCTTTTATCCAAGGGTGTATGCTTGCCTCCTCCATTGAGAGTCAGTTCCACTGGGAGGTGAAGGGAGGAGTGAAGGAGCTTGGGATCTGTCAGTTTTGAGCAACATTATGGCATGGGCACTAAAGTCAGAACACCTCAAGATAACCCAGCTGCCCTGTTTATTGTGTGGCACTGGGCTTGCTTCTTAATTGCTCCATATCTCAATTTCCTCATCTGTAGGTTGAAAAACAAAACATCTCTAACATAAAGTTATTGTAAAGGTTACATGAGTTGGTGCCAGACACTTAGGCAAGTGCCAGGCACAGGAGGAAGGTAGGCGAGTAGAAACTGTCAGCTATTATCTGAGAGTGTGATTGTTGTATGTATGGTATCTGCCAGTCCTGCTTAAGGCTGGATGTTCTGATGGACTGCAACAGCATCTCCCTTTGTACTGTGTTTGTGACTCCTTGTCTTTTTGTCTAATTACCTCTATCCATTACTATTGCCAAGTTATTCAATTCACTATTTAATGTCTGTGGGCCATCACTGTGACCCTGCCTCCAACAGGGCTTTCTTCTGTTTGGGCATTGTCTTAGTTAGGGTTTCTATTATTGTGGAGAGACACCATGACCACTCTTACAAAGGAAACATTTAATTGGGATGGCTCTCTTACAGTTTCAGAGGTTCAGTCCATTATTATCATGGCAGGGAGCATGGCAGCAGGCAGGCAGATGTGGTGCTGGAGCAGTAGCTGAGAGTCCTACATCTTGCAGGCAATAGGAAGTCGACTAAAACACTGGGTGGTATCCTAAGCGTAGGAAACCTCAAAGCCTGCCCCCACAGTGACACACTTCCTCCAACAAGGCCATACCCACTCCAACAAAGCCACACCCCTTAATAGTGCCACTCTCTCTGTGAGATTACAGGGGCCAGTGACATTCAAACTACACTACCGCAGGCATCAAATTCACAGAAGGCAAGAGACGTGAGCTGTGTTCTCTGGAGAGCTTTACCTCTTATCATGGACTTGCGCCTGACTCTTAAGAGTAGAAAATCACATGAGAGAGATGGTGCAGGTCCCCAGTATCATATTGTTGGGTAAGAGGAACTAGATGCAGCCTGTGGTAAGCATGCCTTGGTGGTGCTGCTGCTGCTGGTTCAGGAGGAATGGTAAAGACAAGACCTTGGGAGTGTCACCTGACTGAGTAGCAAGGTCTTCTGATGGAGAGGAGTATGTGGAAGGGGATGAACAGGGACTTACTTCTGGGACTGGGTTTGAAAGGTGAGTTTGCTTCTGGCTGAAGTGAAGCATGTTCTGGTTTGTGGTGGCTCGGGGAGCTATCCCAGCACAGAGCTGAAAGGTATTTCTCTCTACATTTGAGCTTTGTCCCCAGACTGTCTTCCCATGCCATAGGCATTCCACTATGAAGTGGAAACATGGGATACTTTGACTCACAGTCTGTTGACTGTGTTATCACTTTTGCATAATTATTTTTATTGCCATGTCTTAGGATTTCCTTTGCTGTGAAGAGACGCCATGACCATGGCACCTCTTATAAGGAAAACATTTAATTGGGGTGGCTCACTTACAGTTCTGAGTTTTAGTCCATTATCACCATGGTGGGACATGGTGGCATGCAGGCAGGCATAGTGCTGGAGAAGGAGCTGAGAACTCTACATCTTGATCTGAAGGCAACAGGGAGTGGTCTGAGACACTGGGCATGGCTTGAGCATATACGAGACCTTAAAGCCCACCCCGTAGTGACATACTTCCTCCAATAAGGTCATATCTACTCCAACAAAGCCATACTTCCTTAGAATGCCACTCCCATGAGCTTATGGGGGTCAATTACATTCAAACTACCACACACTGAAAAAGCTTGTATCACTAGGGAATATGATGATGTCTCATTGTGTGATCTAGGATGGAAACCTCTGGCTTGCAGACCATAGAGCAACATTTAGGTGTGTTTTCCTATGTGGTTTTACAAATGTAAATTCAAGAATACATCACTAGTAAACAAAATGAATCATATTCCCTGTGTGTATTTTACATCTTTTTTTTTTTGCCTGTTGTATCTTGAACCCACCTTGCTTTTGAGGATGTATTGAATGTCATATAACATTTATCATTTGACCAATACTTTATTGATGGGATTTGAATTATTTGATTTTTTTCTTATAATAGGTGATGCATCTGTGCATGATCTTGGGCACTTTGCTGAAGAGCTCTGTTGAATAATTCTTAGAAGCAGTGTTTTTAAGGACAAAGGATATGACCATTTTCAGCTATAGTAGATATTACTAAATTGTTTTCCAAAAGGTTGTGCCAATTTATGCACCCACCAACAGTGCATGAAAGTGCCTCTTAGAAATGTCTTTTACAAAGATAAAATACCTATTGTTAAGCCATGAAACGCATTTCAAGTAATTGCTGAAATTCTTCCAGCTGTGGCGTAAGAGGCTAGAGTCCCAAAGAGGTCTCAAAAGCCCTGGGAAACACAGGATCTTAATGTATGAAAAGGTGACATTTTAGAGCAGTAGGAGAGGTGTGGTTTATTTAGTAAATGGCACTGGCATAATTAACTAGCCACGTGGAAGGACACAGGGTTTGATTCCTAACTCCTGTCTCATATAAAACGAAATTACAGATGGAGTAAATTATAGATGAAGTCGTTTTAAAAGTGAAAGTAAGCAAAGACATTGGAGGGAATTCTTAGGAGTCTGTTCCTATAACTTTGAGGGAGGGAAGCCCAGAATTCATAAAGAAAAAGCTTAAGCATTTTTTGGTAATGATTAAAAAAACCTTAATCTCTTAAAATGAAAATTATTCATGAACTGCTTATGGAATTAGGCAGTGTACAATGGTTCCTATATGAATAAAGCTGAAATTAATAAAGAAAAGAGGCTTTTAGGACATACAGAGCTTTTGTTCAAGGATTATAATTTATATTCTAAATGGTGTTGAGTAGACTCCACCTTTGTAACCTCTGGAAGAGTCAAGAAAAGGGAAGGAAATGTTTTGAGAAAGCTGAGTACCCACCCAAAGCCTCAGGTGTCCCAAGAGGGAGGGTTAAAAAAACACACTGCCGAAGCTGGAGCTTCAGGCCTCTTTTCAGGGCTCCCTGCTGCTCAGGTCTGGCCTCTCTCTGCCCCACCTCAGCTAGAGCATCTGCCCTTCCAGTGCCCCTCTCTGAGTTGCTTGCTCTTCCTGGAGATGATTTTAGCAAACTTCTCCCTACTCTCCACCTCACCATGACAAATCAGCCACGAAAGCAGTGTTTATTATTGTTGTTGTTATAGCCTAGAACTTGACACCTTGGAAATGCTTGAAAAAATTAGCTGTTGACTAATAATGATGGACTATGGTTATCCTTCCTCTTCCTTCCTTCCTTCCTTCCTTCCTTCCTTCCTTCCTTCCTTCCTTCCTTCCTTCCTTCCTCCCTCCCTCCCTCCCTCCCTCCCTCCCTCCCTCCCTTCTTCCCTCCCTCCCTCCCTCCCTTCTTCCCTCCCTCCCTTCCTCCTCTTCCTCCTCTTCCTCCTCTCCTCCTCCTTCTCCTCGCCCTCTTCCACATCCTTTCTACTGCAGTCAGAGCCTTCTTTACCAATGTGTCCAAAAATACATCTGATCTAGTGCCGAGGGCTGGGGAAGTTCAGTTCACTCACTGTCCCCCAGGTATCAGAAGGTGTTCAGAGCCGGGTGGTTTGGAGCCAGCCTGCTTTCTTTGGCCAGCTCTGCTGTCTGTACTTGAGCAAGTTACCTAGCATCTCTGTGCCCTGGCTTCCTCATTTGTAAAAGGGAGTTATTAATAGTACCTCCCTCGTGGTTGTTATGAAGACAAGATGAATTAACATTTGTAAAATAGATACAGAATGCTTGGCTCCTTGTAGGTGTTTTCCTCAAAATAATTACAAAATAAACCTCCTCCTTTGGATATGTAACCCCTGTGGATTGTGTCAAGGATAAAGGGGGCAGCTCTTCTGAAAACCCAGATGTGATGTGTGAATCCTGTCAGGGGTATAATGTGAGAGTGATCATGGGCCTCCGTTTTCCGTTTTGCTTTTAGAGTCAGTCCCTGACAGTTTTAGGAAGGACTCTGACATAAGAAATCAGCATTGTGGAGTGGGGACAATTTCTGACTCTCTTCCTTGCTTTTGATTCTTCTGAGTCTCTCCTCATGCAATTCTGGGGCAGGACCAAAGCCACTGGGTGAATGCTTCCTTGCTGTTTCATCTTCAACTGTGGGAGAGATACCAATGTTTTACAAAGGGCTGGGTGGAAAGGCAGTGCCTCCCAGGAAAGCCTTCTTGCTAAATCGAGGGCTTTTGCACACAAATAGACACAAGCTGGCTTGCTGTTTAAAGAGAATATTAGCGATCATCACTTATCCAGCCAGAGTCTCCTGGGTTTGGTGCTGCCTCAAATTAGTAGCCTGTGTTCTCAGCTGTCACTTACTCTCTAGTTCTCCTTTCTATAGCCTTGTGTAGAAAGCAGTCCCTAGAAGGCCACAGAAGCAAGACTAGTAGTGTCCAGTGTTCATCAGTGATAGCTCTACGGGCCAAAGTAAGAACCTAGGCAGACCTAGCTGACTTCTCCTATTTTACGGAACACTGAGGTACAGAGAAAAGAAGCAATATACTACTGTCCTAGGGATCCTCCCTCTGTCCCTCACCTCCCGGTCCCCCCTCACCCTCCCAGTCTCATGCTTCTGATGTTTCCTGCCTGACTTCCAAATGGCTCTACCTGCCATTGCCTAAGGACTTGACCTGGTCATTGACCCATTCTGTGCCTTTGCATGCTGGGATGTGGAAGTGAAAGGGGGGATAATTACTGCTCCCCTAAGAGACTGACAGATGGAGGTGGATGATAAATCCTCCTGAGGACTGGATGCTCTCTGCTAGAGTTGGACTAAACTCCACTTGTGCCAAGTGATAACATGCTCGACAGTGTCCTCCCCAAGGCCTCCTGTGTGGCCTCTGTCCCAGTCCTACTTTCCCAGTCCCTACTGATGTCCCGTGGAGCTGTCACTCAGACAAGCTGCTCAACCTTCAGTCATTTCTTAGGATCTACTTCTGGGATATCCCACCGAAGACAATTGCTCCGAGTCCCTGTTGAACTCAATGACCATACCAATGGCTCTTCTTAACTCCCACCCCATCCTGGTTTCTCTGATACCTAATAGGATTCTCTACTAAAGCTGGTGGCTCATTTCTCTTTTCATTCACCACCTCTCCTCTTTTCTTTAACCACTCCAATTTAGGCACCTAAACTATCTTAATGTTTCAGGAGTAAACAACAGAAAACTTAGCTAAGTGGTTTAAGGAAAGAAGAATTATTGGATCATGTAATTGGGAGTCTTGGGTAGAGAGGCTTGGGGTACTATGAGATCAAAGCGTTCAGCAGACTGACTTTCAATATCATGAATCTCCTTCCCTCAGGGTTGTTTGATTCTCAGGCAGGCACATCCTTGAAAATGTAGGGATGGCATCCGGCAGGTTGAAGCCAGCAGAATGAGGATGCTTTTTTTTGCTAACCATCTCAGCAGAAGTTTTGAAAATCATTGGCTCATTTAGGCGTGTCTCTGTGTGTGTGTGTGTGTGTGTGTGTGTGTGTGTGTGTTGTGTTGTGTTAGTCAGTCTTCTGCTACTATAACAGAAGTTTCTCACAGTTCTTAGGGTTGGATGTTGGCATCTGGCAAAGGCCTTCTTGCTGTGTTATATCATTGTGGAAAGCTACACATGGTGAGGGCTGTGCTCTTGGATAGAGAGAAATGAAGAAGAACTCACTCTTCCTTTAGGAACCCACTCCTGCTGGAATTAACCCACTCCCACGAAAACAACTTTAATCCATTCATGAGGTTGGTACCCTGGGAATCCTAGCACCTTCTAAAGGTCCCACTTCATTATACTGTTACAATGGCAGTTGAATGTCAACATGAGTTTTTGAAAGTACATTGAGCCATAGCAGTATACACGCCTAAACTAATGACAGTGACCATGAGGTTAGAATGCTCATTGCCCAGGTGGCTCACATCATCACATTTGGGAACTGGTCAGAGTCAGCTCTAGCTCTACCAGAGCCACTAGACTGAGTTGGGAGCAGTGGTTTTCCAAAGGAAAATCAAAGAGCTCTTTCATGAGAGAATGGACATAGGACGTGGAAAAGCAGTAGATGTCCACATACCATGCCTCTGGACTGTGTTCTGTGCCCTTCTCTGTCTGCGAGTCATACTGTTACCACACTCACCTGCCTGGGCAGGACTCTGAAAGTCCCATCTCTGATCTGCCTTCACTTCTGAGCCTCAGTTCTCTTACCCCATAGACGGGCATTTCTAGTTGGTTGTTCTACTCAGTGCTGAAACTTGATGAGCCCCAAGCCCAGCTGTCTCCTGCCTCGTTTCTGTTCCTATCACCCCACCACATCTGTGTTTGGGTTTCCATCCAGTGCTTGGGTTTCCATCTCTTCCCCCAGGCTTGTTTTCAGGCCCTTTGGGCTTCTTTGTGTTCCTAATAGGGAACTTTGCACATGCTTTTCCATCTTTTGGAATCCTCTTTGCCATACTCTTTGATGAACCATCACTGGGGTCTCAGAAGTCACTTCTTCTGAGACCCCTATTCTGATTACTCCCCTATGTCAAGCTCAGGCCAGAGATTCTCCACCTATGTCCCTCTAGGCCTCCACTGAATCCTGCACCACCCTTCTTGTTCCATGTTATTGTTGGGATGTGGGTTATCTCCTAGAGGTTCTCATGCTGGAAGTCTGGTCCCACGGATGATGTTGTTGAGGTGGTAGAGCCTTTAAGAACTGGGGCCTAATGTGAAGTAATTAGGACATAACTCATATCACTGAGTAAGGTACTATTTATGAATGTGGTTTGTCCCCATGGGAAGCTACCCCACACAGCTCTTCGTGTGATTGGGTCCCTTTCTATTTCTCTACCATGTTGGGATGCAGCCCAGAGGCCCTTGCTATGGTGCTGCACCACGCTGTTTGAATCCACCATCTACCAAATTCATGAAACAAGTTAATCTTTCTATTTTACAAAGCACTAGGCTTTAAATATTTTGCTACAGCAACAGAAAACAGACTAGTATACCCAGATCCCTGTGAGCTGTTCTGTTTTCTACCATCCCCATAAGCACAGGACACACATATGTCTCCTTCATTTGGTCCAGATTTATGACTGAGTCTGGAATGATGTCTCACAAGCCATAGTTTGAATTCAGGCCCTGTCTCTTCTGAGCTGTGAGGATGTAGACAGATTTACCTCTCCAATTCCCAGTTTTCTTGTTTCTATGATGTAGATAGTGATAGTTCTCCCTTCAGTGGACCCTTGTGAGGAGTAGCTTGTAATCAGACATGTAAAGTGTTCAATGTAATTCTCGGTAAGCATTTAACACTGATAGCTGTTATCACCACAACCACCACCACCACCAGCATCACCACCACCACCACCACCATCATCATCATCATCATCATCATCATCATCGAGACAGGGTCTCTAGCCAAGGCTGACCTTTAACTCTTTACAAAGCTGAGGATGATCTTGAACTTCCCATTTCTCCTATCTTCATCTCCCAAGAGCTGGGATTACAGGCATATACCACTATGCTCAGTTTATATGGTGCTGGAGGTTCAAATGCAAGGCCTCACAGATGCTAAGCAAGCACTCTACCAACCAAGCCTCATCCTCAACCCCCTAAATTATTTTAATACCTAGTGGTATTTTTATTTCATCCAGTGTCTAGCAGCATAAGAAACTCAAAATAAATGATAGTTTCCATTACTGACCTGGAACAGAAACTGAGACTCATACTGCACTCTTTAGAGACTGGAAAATTCTTTCTTGAACAATTGAACGACATAAAAAGGGGTCCTGATGCTTTCCCCTGTACATCAATTAGGGACAGGATATCATCATTCCACTAGAGGTAGGGTAGGCAAATTCATGGGGGGGGGTGGATACCTTCTCTCTTGTGGTTGGGGTGGTCCTCTCTGATGTCCCAGGGGTGCCCAGGTTATGTGTCATCTGTACTTGTGTGCCTGTTTGATCTAAAAAGGTAGCCTTGCCCTTCCTGGGGAGCCTCATTAAGGTTAGTGAGGGGTTTGTTTCTGAGAACTTCCAAGGGCTGCCTGGGGCTACCACATAAGGCGGCCTTCTTTTCTCACTTCATCTCAGTTAGTTATGATTGATCTCTACATGCTGTTCCTCCCTCTTCCCGGCTAAGGAACAGGTTATCTTTGAGAGCTACTGTCAGCTTGAACAGTGCCAACATCACTATTGCCATCCAAACAAAGGACAGGAGCAGAATTTGCTCCAGTTTCCTGGGTGTCTGTTAGTGACTGTGGGAGCCTACAGAGGTTTCCTAGGGAGAACTTACTCAGGGTCAAAGAATCTGAGCTTGCTTTACCCAGCAGGGCTGCATAAGGAGATGATTTGATAATGGGCGTGGTTACCAGGTGTTTGGAAGGGTCTACATTTGGCTGTACGGTGTGCTTTGATCTTGCAAGGGGGAGGTCTTTTGCCTCTCCCTTTGGCATGTTATAAAAAGCCTTCTGAATAAACCTTCGAGGCCGTTGGGTATTGATCCAGACCCTCCCGAAGCTGTCCTGTGTTTCTGTCTTTCCTCTTGTCATCTAGATCTCTTTCTATCTGATATTTCCTTATCCCTCTCTCCTCCTCCTAAGAACCCTAGAAAAGGTGGGAAAGATAGGAACTGGACTCCCACAGTCTCCCACAAGTGACTCTTGGGCTCCTATAAGGATTAGATAAGGCATCCATGCTAGATCCATGGTTAACATGTGGTAATTATGGGCTGCTTCAATTTACATTTTAACTAGAGTTAAATAAGAAGAAACACATCCTATTCCCCAGTCACAGATGCTGCCTTACGTGATAGAAGTCAATATGGGGCGTCTCTTGTATTGCAGGGACCCCATTAAACCATGATGATCTGGGACCAACATTGGTGAACTGTGGCTCATAGAGTTGCCAACTAAATTTGGAAACAAACTTTTATTGTGGCAAATTATGCCTTTTTGTTTTCGTCTTGCATGTGCCTGCTAACCCAGTATGCTAACAATGTGCATGACATACCAAGGGCATCACCAGGTAGTTGTAACAGAGATTGTGTGGTGTATAAAAACTAGAAAGTCTCTAACTAAATATTTTAACACACACATTATATATGGATGTATTGTATGTGAATGTGTGTGTGAGCACATGCACACACCCATGAGTGCATAGAGACTAAAGGAACACGCCAAATCTCCCTCTGTATTACTTCTGCCTTATTCCTTTGAGGCATGGTCTCTCACTGAACTGGAGTTAGGATGGCAGCCAGCAAGTCCCCCTGATTCTCCTGTCTCCATGTTCCATAGAGTGAGCATTATTATATTATATTATGTGTGCACAGCCACATCTAGTTCCCCTCCCCCTTTTCCATTTTTATGTTGATGTGTGTTGTGTGTGTATACATGTTTTCACATATGTGGGGTGTACATGTACATGTGTGTACATGTATGTGGAGGCTAAGACTGATGCCAGCAGTCATCTTCAATCCCTCTCTCACCTGATTCATTGAGACAGGGTCTCTCAATCAAACCCAGAACTTGCCAATATGACTAGCTTCATTGGCACCTGTGTTTTCCAAAGCCTTCCACTCCATCACCACCTGCCCTGGTGGATATGGAAATGTAGCATGGAGCTGGCAACTCCCAGCTCTCTCCTCAGGCATTGCTTCTCTGCTGCTCAACGGCTTGCTCTTGGTCAAGAAACTTCAGCTGTAGTGGCACGCGTCTCTGCTACAGAGTGATGTGGGTCCAAGTAGGTCAGCCAAGTCGGATCTCTCCCCAGCCTTCCCTGCACCTCTGTCTCCCCGTCTCCGCTCTCCCAACTTCCGTCTGAGGTTTGAGTGGAAACCACCTAACTTAACCCATTTGTTATACGAGATGGAGAGGACCACCAGGTATCCTCAGCCATTAATCTGTCAACCTGGAGGCTGAGCTCAGTTCTTTTGAATACACAGTGAACATGGAATTCCATCTCTGATCCCGGAAATGGTTTCTTGAGGTTTGGCCACCTTCAGGGCTTTGCTGTTTCTTTCTCCGCCATCTTAATTTTTCATGGGCCACAGACCTTGACTGCCTGGATATGAACCCACCACTTGCTAGTGTGAAATCTTAGACACACTCTTTCCTTATGCCTCAGTTTCCTCTTCTGTGTATGTAATGGGTATAGTACAAAACCTACCACACAGACATGATGAGGATTAAGGGTGCCGATATACAGAAGGTATTTAGAGCAGTATGACACCTACCACCTGCTCTGCGATTGTTATTATATTATTATAACATTATTGTTATAATAATCTTTTGTTTTTGAGGAACAGGGCTTGCCTTGCCCACCTTTAAATCTCTCACTGTCCAAGTTGGGGTTTCTCAAACTCAAACATCTTCAAGAAGCTGGGAAGGAACTGAGTGGCTGGAACCCAGTAGACATTGCCGGCAGGCATGACCATCATTTGTTCATATATTCATTCGGCACCGACCAAGTGCCGTTCTGCAGATGAGAAGAAGGCAGGGGTAAAGGAACCGGGGAAGTTCCCTGTCTCTTTGCTCCACTTTCTGGTGGTCTCAGCTCTTACCTACTCTGTTACCAGGTGAGACTATGGCACCAATGTTGATACAACTTTCAGTTCTTTTAAAGGAAGCCAGAATTTTTACTAACTGCAGACTCTCCCACCTTAAGCTGGCAAAGTATTTGTGTTGTTTTAAAGCACAGCGTGAGCTGAGCCCAAGATCCAGTTGGCAGCCCTGGCTGTAAGGCCTCCTCCAACAGCTCCCTGAGGAGGGCCGCCTGCTCTGCCAGCAAGGGCAGGCTGTCTGCTTCAAGGTCGTTGGTGTGGAGAGAGCCTCCTCCCACTCCTGCTTGGAGGTTCTTGTGGCTTTTCCTGCCCACAGAGCAGATGCTGCTGCGCTGCCAGGCCTACGGGCGTTTGAATGCGAACATTCGCTCTCATCCTTCCTTTCTTCCGTGGCTGCCTTGGCTGGGTTCCCGGGCCCCCAGACAGCAGATTTAGAGAGGAGGGGAGCAGCTTCCGCATAGACAGGGGAAGGGGGAGGGGCCTTCGGGTTAGCGGTGGCCAAGTGGGGAAGGGGAAGCGGCCTTTGAAGCTGGAGAATTAATTATCTTCTTTGCCTGACTCTTTTCGAGGTGTGTGTGTG
>CABHPP010145894.1:5929-44804 GCA_902168425.1 Peromyscus attwateri | reverse complement strand
ACACACACACACAGAGACACACACACACACTATTAAAAATACTAATACCTGTATTCTACCCTTAGGGATTCTGAATGTATTATTTTTAATGTATTTATTTTACTTTTATTTGTATGAATGTTTTGTCTACATGTAAGTCTGTGCATCACATGTGTGCCTGGCACCTGCAGAGATCAGAAGAGGGCATCAGATCCCCTGGAGCCGGAGTTACAAGCAGTTTGTGAACTGACTGATCTGGGTGCTAAGAACTAAACTCCAGTGTTCTTGTGCCATCTTTCCAGGCCTCAAAACCATTTTAAACTTCAAGCAATCTAAAATTTCCTGTGCCCAGTTCATACTTGTATCAAACATCAGGCAATAAGCAGCGTCTGGTTTTTGTGTTTTGTCCCTAAGACACTCAGAGTCTTCGTGGAGAGCACACACATAACACAGCGTGTTGGAGTTATATCCTGATGGACTCCCACATCCTGATGAAATACAGAACCTTCAGGGCATTAGTGGCAGACTCTGCTGTAGCTAAGTTGCAGTCTAGGGGCCACATGCAAGTCTGGTCTTCTGAGTGCTGTTAAGGACACCTGATGAAAGAGGGTTAACATGATTTTAATGCTTAGCTGGAAACAATTTATTACTATGTACAAGCAACAATGAGTCATTCACCCCAGCTGAGAGCCTTGTGGCCACTGAAGCTCTATGTGCAGGACTTCTCTCAGAACAAAGAGGCACTAAGGATAACTTATTTGACCCTCTGGCAACAGGAAAGCACACTTTCAGCCCCATTCAGCATGAGTTTTAGGAATGTCATTTTAAGCAAGGAAAACTTAAATCTCCTGCAATCAGAGAAGATCATGCCATGCCGGTGCTCACATCACTTGTCAGGACACTTTGACCAGATAATGGAGCATACCGTGCTATAGCTATGAGAAGAAGCGCTGTACTCATTCGGGTCTCTTCTAAACCAGCCCAGGGCTGCCTAATGCAGCACAAGTTTAGTAAACACTCTGAGTATATGTCACCTACACGGAAAATCTCACAATATCTGTGTTCTCAAAGTTCAGCCCGATGACCATTCATTCCAGAACTGCCCAGCAGCTCCCTACTATCAGGGTCCCAGCTCCTTTCAGACTTGGGCAGGTAGCTGCCAAGGACAGGAGCCAGGCACACGACATTTTAAAGCACAGCCTAGGTAATTCACAATACATCTGTATTTAAAAAAAAAAGTCAAAAGAAAAGACAAAGTCTTGTTACATTGAAGTTTGGTGCTCTTACAAAATAATTCACCACTAAAGTGATCTTTGGAATGCATTTCCAGTAATAACTTGGACCTTTTATGTAACAATTCCCTTCATTACTCTTTAATGGCATTCAAGCTGAGTCAGTTTCAGACAATGCTATTATATTTTCAGCAAGGCAATGAGGCACAGAATGGCTTCCTGAGGAACAACATTGATGGTTTGGGGCATTAGCTGTGTGGGAAGACTTGACATTGACCATCTCCCTCTCTACAAGGAAATGAAAAGCCTCCATTTAAAAAAATTGCCAAAAGCCCTCTAATCTGACTTTTAAAAAGTAGAACTTTACATGAAAGAAGATTAAGACAGGATATAGACATGGGGAAATTCATGTTGGCAAACAAATGTTTACCAAGTATCTGCCACATAAAGCCAGCCCTTAGGTAAGGGACAAAGGTAAACGAGATGAGGTCTTTACCATCTAAGTGACAAGAGCAGTGGCAGGGACAAGGGACCCTTGTGCTGTGGAGAACCAGCGGTTCATCTGACCAAGGGGTCACACAGGCCACTGGGAGGAGATGGATTTCTGCTGGACCCTGAGGACCCTGAACAGCCCAGAAAAGAGGGTAGGGGAACATGTGTCCAGGGGAGGGCCCTGAAGCCTGGGGCTGTTCCTGGGCTTCCAGGATGCAGCTGGAGAGGTGGGGGCTGCACAGTGGGCAGGACTGCCTCGTGCAGGCCGAAGGCTTCTACGGGTGGCCTCTGTGTAGCATGAATCTTAGAGAGTCTTATTGATAAAATCAAACCTGAGGCCAAGTATTAGGGTGAACACTGGAAGATCAGAGAGACAGAACAAGCCACAGCTAACCTCACCTGGCCAACTTCTCAGCTGGTCTTGTTTCCTCAGACTGGAAGCCTCTGTGTCCTCATCCCAATGGCTCTCAGCTGAACTGTGCTGCCAGAAAGCCTGAAAGCTTAACCAGGCCAAATGCTTCTAGTTCCTGGTCCTCACGCCTTATATACCTTTCTGTCTTCTACCATCACTCTTGGGATTAAAGGCGTGAGTCACTATGCTTGGCTGTATCCTTGAACAGATGGATTTCTGTCTCTGGAATGCTAGGATTAAAGGCGTGTGCTACCACTGCCTATCCTCTATGTTTAATATTGTGGCTGTTCTATCTCTGACCCCAGATAAGTTTATTAGGGTGCACAATATTTTGGGGAACACAATACCCCCTCACCTCTGCTCCTCATTTTCTACATTTTGTGAAGTTAAAGTGGAGTCTGTTCTCAATTCAACTTTTCAGAATATATACTTGATAGAAATCCAAAACATATATATGAATATGCACCTTCATTTCAGGAGCAAGCACAGATTATTCAAAAGCATAGTTAACAGTATGGGATTTTAAAAAGTGCCTGCTTCTTTACCCAGCCCACCATGTGCCCACAGAATCCCAGGGCATCTTAGTAGGAGCGCATAACTAACTTTTGTTTCTTTGAGAATAGTTTTACTAAGATTTTGATCATGTTTCCCCTCCCTCAGCTCCTCTCAGAGTCTCCCCACCTCCTTATCCATCCAAATTTATGTTCTCTCTCTCTTTCAAAAAAACCCCCACAAAACACAAAAGCAAACATCGGAACAAACAAACAAAAGACCAGGAGAAAAGGAGATCGTTTCGTGTTGGCCAACTACTTCCGAGCACAGGGCTTGCCCTGCAGTGTGGTTGATGTACTCAGTGAGATTTCCCTGAAGAGAGCTGTCTGCTTCCCTCTCAGTGCTGGGACTCCGTCTGGCTTAACCCTGCACAGGTCTTGTGTGTGCTGCCACAGTCTCATGTGTATCTGTCCTGTTGCGTCTGGAAGACTCTGCTCCTTGGAGTCATCTGTCCCTTCTTGCTCTTCTCAGTCTTTCCTCCTCTGATGCCTAGCTCCCCAGGCCCTGAAGGGAGGGAGGGGCTTGATGAAGACATCCCATTAAAGACTGAGTACATCAAAGTCTCTCACTCTGCAGTGTCCAGTGTGGGTCTTTGTGTTAGCTTTTGTCTACCGCAGGAAGTTCTTCTAGTGAGCACTGACTGGGGCACTGGTCTATGGATATACAGCAGTATACAAATAAGTTTTCATAACATGGAGCCTAGAGTGTCCTATCTTTTAGATACTTTACTGGTACGAGCCTGAATTTAATTCACTTTCTACTTTGTTCTTCACAAAATGGGATTTAAAACTTGGAAATAAGGAGCTCACAATTTCTATAGAAATAGGATATATTGGGCTGGAGAGATGGCTCAGCTGTTAAATGTAGTGGATAGCCATTCCAGCTTTGATCTGGAAGTTCCAACCCCCATTGAGACTTCGGCAACTGTCACGCCTACAAGGCGGGGCCAAGGAAGGCCCCTGGAGACCCGAGATCTGGATGGGCGAGCATTCTCTCTGTTCTGGGACCCGAGACAGTGGAGGTGGACCGAGCAGAGCTCCAGAGAACACCACTGGACTGCGATACACCTTCCCCAGACCCCGCGACCTACCTATCCCTTCATTTGTAAGTTACCCATTAAATAAATCTTCCCTTTAACTACATGGCCTTAATAATTTCACCAATAGTTAAAGGTTGGGCTCACAACCAAAAATATAAGAAATAGGACATATTAACCTGTTTTCTAGATGTCTCTTGTAGAGTAAGCACTTAATGACCTATTAAAGTGAGCTTTCTCCATGCAAATGAAAAAAAGTTTTTAAGCTTCAAAATAAGGCATTTTAAAATACACAGTTGAAGGTAGCACCCTCATTTGGTCTTTTCCAGATTGGGTTCCAGTGGCTCTGTCTGGCATGTTGCACCATCACCACCACAATACTTCCTAAAATCCAGGCATGAGGAAACCCTCAGGAAGAAGGTCAAAGTGAAAACCAGGCAGTTTCAGCACCTGTATGTTCAGTGGGCATACATTTATTCATAAGCTCATATAGACTATTTAGATCAGTAGTTCTCACCTGTGGGTTGCGACCCCTTTGAGGGTCAAATGACCCTTTCATGGGGGGGGGTCACCTAAGACCATCAGAAATATCAGATATTTACACTATGGTTGACAACAGTAGCAAAATTGCTGTTATAAAGTAGCAATGAAAATAATTTTATGGTGGGGGGGGTCACCATAACATCAGGAACTGCATTAGGTTGCAGCATTAGGAAGGCAGAGAACTACTGGTTTAGGTTATTTTACACTTCCCAGGAAGTCACCTATCAGAACCATCAATCATAGCACAGTACAGCTAATAAAACACACATGGCGTGAAGTCTCTCAAAGAAGCGAGCCATATTTCTATCTTTATGTGAAGAAGGCAATCTGTAGATGGTCAGGAAATAGATCTATGTGAAACTAATGCTTCTGCCCCTTGACTAGTTCAACATCATTCCAGAAGCTCTTTCCATCTAAATTTAAGGTTATCTGTAAGAACATGCTTTTCAAAAACAAACATTTCCTCAATTAAAAAAATTAGTACAAGCCGGGCAGTGGTGGAGTACACCTGTAATCCCAGCACTCAGGAGGCAGAAACAGGAGGATCTCTGTGAGTTTGAGGCCAGTCTAGTCTACAGAGAGAATTCCAGAACAGGCTTCAAAGCTACAGAGAAACTCTTTCTCAAAAAAAAAAAAAAAAAAATTAGTGCAGATTTTAACTGAGGCCCGAATTCAGAATTGTTTACAACTGAACCCAAACCTCGTGGGCTGGGATAAGGGTCAGCACCCGACTGTTGAAGGCTTTTGTCTTCAGTGTCTGCAGCAAGAACATACTCTGCACGGTATTTTGAGTACTGCCCATGGGAAAACATGTGTGTGCACCACACAGGGCAGCAGGTGGTGCGAGAAGCAGGCAGAGAAGGTGAGGTTCTCTAAGAAATGCCCCGGCACAGTGATGCCCCCTCAGGGGGCCAAACAGAGGTATCTGGACTGATCACCATCAGGGCTCTAGTGTATGCTGGACCTCTTACTACAAGTGATATTAATTATTTTAACTATCACCTACCACACACTTATTATTCAGCACTTGACAGAATACACTCTTAAGTGTCAAAGTCAAATGACTTAATGAGTATTAGAAAAACAGTCTTGGTAAAGTGAGGTGGCCTGGACCCAGAAAGACATATGCAACATATTCTGTCTTAAGTTTGGATCCCAGTTCTGATTCTTTAGGTGTGAGTAGACACAAACCAGGCAAGGGCAAAAGGGACCAACATGGGCAGTGGAGGAGCTCTCGTGAGGGGACAGTGGGGCACAGGTGCTGTGAAGAAAGAAATAAAAAATGGCAGGGGGCGCTAACTAAGGAAGGGGAAGGGAAGGGAGAAGGAATAAACACTAAGGATGTTTGAAAAAGCCATGGGTAAACATATTACCTCATATTTACATAAAAACACACAGTGCATAACAATCCCGCCAAGAGCCATAGACTACCTAACAAAATCCCTAGAGCCAAGCATGGGAAACCTCCCTCTGAATTGTTGGTTGGGAGGTCCAAGAGACTCCCAGAACAATACAGGCTATCACTGTTGTCCTTGGTTGCTTCAGAACTTATCACGAAGATGCCACACACTTAGGGTGCTGGGCTGGGAAGAACGGGACTGGAACTGCCCTGGAAACCCTCTCCCTTAGAACCAGCTCTCAGGGTCTCACAAGGTGCTATGCCAGCTGCCAAGGGAGAAAAGCAGTCAACCGTCCTATGCAGCTGCGATGGACGCTAACAACCATGGCAATAATTCCCCAGTGGTGCGACAGTGTCACTCATGGGTCAGGAAGTCAGACTTCCAGACCGCTGCCCAGCACACAGAGGCCAACCGTGAAAAAGTAAAATTGTGTCTGTGTACCAGCGCCATGACAGAGACCTGAAACTCTGTTTTGTAACATTTGGGATATATGGGATGTGTGTGTGTGTGTGTGTGTGTGTGTGTGTGTGTGTGTGTGTGTGTATCACATATATATGATATATATATATCATATATATATGCTCATATATATATATATGATATATCATATCATATATATATATGCTCATGGCCTAATTTCATGTATAGTTTGTAGAGACACATGGTTGTCTGCAGTGTGATCTTGTGCATGTTGTATAGAAGGCACAGAGAAGCTTGCATGAGCACCGTGACAGCCACAAAAGATGACAAAAAAGTAAACTAGTATCAGAGGGAAGGACTGAGGACTGGGTTGTGGCTTGGTGGCAGGATACTCGTTTGGCATGTAGCAAGGCCTCAGGTACCATCCCCAGTCCTGGAGAGAAAACCAAGGCACTTGCCTAGCAGTGAAAGGGAAAAGAACCACCCAGGTCTGGTTATCTGTGGCCTGGTTATCTGTGGCCTATTCAGGGGGTGAATAGTCTCATGATTCCACAGCCATGGACATTATTCATATGCAGAGGACAACCTTTGCTGATCTCTCTCTCTCTCTCTCTCTCTCTCTCTCTCTCTTTCTCTCTCTCTCTCTACACACACACACACACACACACACACACACACAGTGCATGCATGTATGTTTTCACACGTGTGTGTGTGTGTGTGTGTGTGTGTGTGTGTGTGTGTGTGTGTGTGTGTGATGGCATGTAAAGACCTGAAGTTGACACTAGCTGTCTTCTTTGACTGCCTCCCACTTGTTTATTGAGGCAGGTCCCTGACTGAACACTGAACTCCTCCTAGCCTAGTTATTCAGCTGGCCCAGGGTATCCCTTGTCTCTTCTCCAGAGTGCTGAGATTACTGGAGCTATTGTGCTTGCCTGGCTTGTACATGAATTCTGGGGGTCAAACTCAAGCTTGTAGGCAAGTGCTTTATCCACTGAGATGACCCAGCTAGACCCTAGTAGTGCCATATTTTTAAAAATTATTTAACTTTGAAATTGAACAAATTTGGACTTGAATCCTAGACTTAATTCCACTATTTGTATAATAAAAATAATCAAAGAGAAGAACTTACTTAAAAATTATGTGTATGTATGTAAGGGTATGCACACATGAGTGCAGTGCCAATAGAAGCCAGAGCTATCAGATCCCCTGGGACTGGAGTTACAGGTAGTTGTGAGCCACCTGAAGGGGTTCTGGGAATTCAACTTGGGTCCTCTGTAAGAGCAGTCTGTACTTTTAACCACTGAGCTATCTCTCCAGCCCTAAGAACTTATTTTGAGAACTGGGGGCTGGAGAGATGGTGCAGAGTGGTTAAGAACGCTGGCTGCTCTTCCAAAGGACCTGGGTTCAATTCCCAGCACCCACACGGCAGCTCACAACTGTCTGTAACTCCAGTTCCAGGTGATTCAATGCACATAAAAATTAGAATTGAAAAAAAAAACCCTATTTAAAAAAAAAAGAAACACATAAGGGCCAGGCAGTGGTGGTGTCCGCCTTTAATCACAGCACTCGGGAGGTAAAGGCAGATGGATCTCTGTGAGTTTGAGGCCAGCCTAGTCTACAGAGTGAGATCCAGGACAGGTACCAAAGCTACACAGAGAAATCCTGTCTCGAAAAACAAAAACAAACAAAAAAATTGAGAATGGAAACAATACATTATTGTAAAGAGACTAGCATTTAATAGCTCTTCAATAAATATTACTCTGCATAGAAGAAATTTTTCACTAAGCAGATGAAAGTATGGTAATTTAAAATATTTTTTTCTTGATAAAAATGTTCTGGGATTTAGCTATCAAACAGGCTGGAACCATGTATTTGGAAAATGTAGAATCTTTCATTTTCCAGACTCTGAGCCTGAATCAAGCTCTCAAGCCAGTTGATCTACTTAAGAGTCTGATGTATCCATGAAATAGACTTTGTCCATGTAATTATTTGAATAGTTCTGGGAAAGTAATAGGAACAAAATGACTCAGAATTGCAAATGCAATAAAGATGAAGCAAAAGGATATTGTAAACATAGATTTTATGGGGGATGGAGAGATGGCTCAGTGTTTAAGAGCACTAGCTGTTCTTCCAAAGAGGACCTGGGTTCAATTCCCAGTACCACGGTGTCTCACTGTAACTCCAGTTCTAGGGGATCTGATGCCCTTTTTTGCCTCCTCTGGAAATGCACAAATGTGGCGCAGAGACATACATGTAGGCAAAACTCACATGTACATAAAGTAAAAATTAAAAAGGAAAAATAGATTACAAAAAAGTAGTGTTAGTCAGGCGGTGGTGGCACACACCTGTAATTCCAGCACTCAAGAGGCAAAGGCATCTCTGTGAGTTCGAGGCCAGCCTGGTCTGCAGAGTGAGTTCCAGGACAGCTAGAGCAGTTACACAGAGAAACTTTGTCTTGAAAAACAAAAACAATAACAAAAACAAAAAAGCAGTGTTGTGAAATACTCCTTTTGTACACTGTGAAGATATGTTGCTCTCATTGTTAATAAAAAGCTGATTGGCTGATGGGATGGCTAGGCAGGATTTTTGGGGCAGAGAGAATGCTGGGGAGAAGGTGGAGTATGAGAGGATAGCATGGGACTTGGAAAAAGCAACATGGGAAGTTCATAGTGAGAGGACCAAGCAGACACCATAACAGGCTGCTCAGTCTTCTCTCAGAGATCAGTCTTCAATTTCAGTTTCCTGAGACTGAACAAGCAGTTTCTGAGTCACAAACAAAGGGCAATTAATCAATCTCCAACACCTCCCCCCCCCCCATTAGCAAGGATGAGGAGGGGTGATACATGCAGTATTAGGCCAGCCAGCCTCCACAGTCAGTGAATAACCACATAAGGACAAAGTCTGGGACTTGTCTAGGCCTGCCCCAAAATGGAAAACTGTAGCCCTGATCAGCCCCTAACTAGCTCTAGCCAATTAGAATGTACTAATATGATTGCCACTAGCTTAACCCAATCATATCTAAAATGAACTAATTGCTCTAGGACCTCCCCTTAGCTGTACTTAAAAGGAGCCCATACATCCCTATTGGGGTCTTCACCATCTTGCCTTTGTGTGGGATGGGAGGCCCCAGCATGCTGGAATAATAAACACTCTTGCTAATTGTATATGTGGATGGTGGTCTTTTGTGGGACTTCTCTAGGACGCTAACACATAGATGAGGTAAATGAGCCTTGGGGCAGCACATAGATTAATAGAAATGGGTTCATTTAAGTTGTAAGAGCTGACTGGAGACAAGCCTAAGCTATTGGCTCAGCATTTATAATTAATAACAAGTCTCTGTGTGGTTATTTGGGGACTGGCTGGTGGGATAGAAAAGTCTGCCTACAAAGTAGACTTTAGCAAACTTGTTTTCTGGGGGTAGATAAAAAAGAAAGTAGTATAAAACTTGCTATGGTTCAAACCTGAAATAAAAGTCTCAGAAAAAATACATTGGGAAAGAAAATTGCTGATTTAGAAGCATTTTCAAAGGCTCAGAAAGGTCCCAGAATTGGATGCATGCCCATTAAGGAGTGGTACAATTTGGATCTGGAGTGTCCACCAAAGGCCCATGTCCTAACTGCTTGTCGTCAGTATTGAGGGACTGTTGGGAGGTGGTGGAACCTTGAAGAAATGAAGCCTTGAGGCCTGGGGTTGACCTCAGTTGCAGAGGGCTTGCAACGCCCTGAGTCCACTCCTCAGCTCTGAAAAATAAAAAAAGAAATGAAGCCTTGAAGGAGGAAGTTAGGCCATTGGAGGTCTACCATTGGTAGTATTGGTATCCTGGTCTCTGCCCTCCCCTCTCTGATTCCTGCTGCCACAAAGAGAATGGACTTCCTCTGCCATGTGCTCCTGCCATGAAGCACTGTGAAGCCACAGGCCTAGCAGCAAGGGGATCAAATAAACCCCTGAAACTGTGAGCCAGAAAATCCTTTCCTCCTTTAGGTTAACCAACCACCTCTGGCAGTTGTCACAGTGATAGAAAGCTGACCAACACAGGGATCTTAAAGTGTGATTCTCCAGATAATCCCTAGAAGCATTTGGTCCATAGGAAAACCACTGTATGCAAAAGACAGCTGCCCATGGCAGGCCAGAGAACAAGGGTCTCCTAGAACCATAGTCACTTTTTAGATACTTAAAAAGATACCTCTCCTGGTACATTTCTCCTTACTAATTACTAAATGATGATGACCGTTCTAACCTAGTAATCTGTTACCTAAAACATTGGTTGTGTGGCTAATTTGGAAGGTGGTATAGAAACATTTTATACCAATGTTAGCAATACTGATAAAATACAATGTGAAATAAAATAAATAATAATAAAAAATAGAAAAAATAAATAAAATAAAAATACATGAAAAAGTATGCTTGCATTGAGAGGGAAGATAAAATCTCCCTGGAATAGAATGGTGACCACGACAAGACCCAAGGACAAATATCAGAGGTACCACTGTTTCACAGAGATCACATGCTTTTCTCTTTCCCTATGTGGGACTCAGGTCTGTGATGTCCACCAGGTCCAGGACTAATTAATTCCCTATAGTCCTTTTAGGAGCTTTGTCCTCTGAGAGGAAGTTAAAGTGGTGAGCCCTCCCTAAGACAGATGAACACCAAGAACAGAGTCCCAAGGTTAATAATCCCAGACACAGTGCTTGCCTTTAGTGGTCCTCAAAATTTACCCCTAACTTTGACTGATGCAGAAAACAGTTAATCCCAGGCCTCCCAGGACACAGAAAACCAGGTTAAATTCCTTTGTTCAGGTATTTATGAACAAAAGTACAGCCTATAATTTTCTGTTGTTATGAAGGTCTATGCCATTGTGGACACTTCATCTGAACCTGCATTAGTACCACAGATAAGTCAGAGCAATTTCTATCCAAGCAAGATGAAAGGCAGACGGACTGTTGAGGAAGCGTGAGGACGTTGCTGGGACTTGACTTCACCTCATTCCACCAGACTGCTCTCCCATCTTTTCTTTGTAACTGTTAACTGGAGCGTTGCACAGTTAGAGGTGTTTATCAAGTCTTAAATCTACACAGCCAACTGACCTAAGAAATGTTTCAACAAATGCTTTACAGACAAAGGCAGGATGTGCTCATGTTGTTCAACATGCAGACCCACAAGCAAAACCCCATCTGTAAGGAGAATGAGCAACAGTGGTGGGTATCTGGACAGCTCCTGTCAGTCTCCCTGCTGCTTGACATGAAAAAATCCAAACAGGGACATACAAAAGGCCCACACTCCTAGGAAAAGGCAAGTGTCCTACAGGCTCAATAAGCCAGCCTCAGACTAGTTTCTGATAAGATGAATCAAGCAGCAACAGCCTTCTCCAGTGAACATGCCTCCAGGGCCCTTGGGCGGGGGGTGGGGGGGCACTCTCCTTCTCTAAAATGTAGTGAGCTGACTCACCCCACTGAGCCTCCTGTAGGCCTGGCCACCTCAGTAATAAACATAAGCCACAGTTCTAAGTGACAGCAATCCATTCCCAGCTTGGTAACCAATGTTTACCCAAAATAAGCTCTTGTTCACAGAACATCAACAGTTTGCCTTGGACAATAAGAATTACCTTTGACAAGCTAATTATTCCTGCACAAAATAAATGTTAAAAGATTGAAAAATTAAAACCATGTGATCACTTCAGTAGATGCACACAAAGCATTTGACAAAGTTCAACATCTACTTGTAATTTAAAAATAAAACTCTCAACATAATTTGCAGAAAGAAATTTCCTTAAATGGGAAAGCTATGTAAAGATCCTGGGGCCAGTACTGTAATCAGCGAGGAAGAAGAGCTTCTCCCAAGAGAACTGGGCTGGGCCGTGCCTGCCGTTCTTCCCATGTCTACACAACAGGGCACTGAAGCACTAGTCAGAGAAAACAAACAAGGGGCCGGAGCTAAGCAGCTAAGAACCTGGTGCTCCTCCAGGGCACCCAGCTTTGGTTCCTAGCACCCATATCTGGAGGGTTACAATCATATGTAACTCCAGCTCCAGGAAATCTGATGCCCTGATGCCCTCTTTTGGCCTGTGAGGGCAACTGCACCCAGCCAGGTACACAAACCTACAGGGGCGGGTGGACACACACACACACACACACACACACACACACACACACACACATAATTAAAAAAATTTAAAAGAGAGAAAACAGATGAAAAATGAAATAAGTCATCTACAAATAAATAAAATTATCTACTTTTGCAGATGACAAATCCTACGTGTAGAAACTCCAAAGAATCCATAAAAACTTTTAGAACTAACAAGCTGAATAAAGTTTTAGGAAACAAAATCAATGCAGAAAAAAAATCAATGTGTTTCTTTGTGCTAAGAACATCTTATCTGAAGAGGCAATTCAATATGTCATAGCATTGAAAAGGATAAAATAGTTAATAAGTTTAACCATGAAACCTACAAAACACAGATGAAAGAAACCAAGGAAGATACAAATAAATGGAAAAAGATTCCATGTTCATACATTAAGAGAATTAATACGTGTATATTACGTGGAGTGACACAAGGATTCAAAGCAATCCTCATTAAAATCCCAACATTGTTCACATAAGTTTTATGGAACAATAAATTCATATATAAATATATATATAATATAAAATTCATATATAAAGTTCATAATTTCATATGGAACCATAAAAGATCTTGACTTTCCAAATTATCTTGAGAAATAATGAATCTGGCACACAATTTCCTGATTTCAGATTGCATTACAAAGCTATAGTGATCAAAACAGTGTGGTTCTGGCACAAAAATACACACATAGCCCACAGACCAGAACAGAGATCTCAGAAATAAAGCTGAACATATGGTTAAATATTTTTTGACAAGGTGCTAGGAACACACAATGGGGGAAAGGAGAGTTTCTTCAACAGATGCTGCTTGGAGTTCTGTACGCTTACATGTAAAAATTGGACTCTTTTCTTGTACCATACACAAAAATCAACTCAAATGGATCAAAGGCCAAAACATAAGACCTGAAACCATAAAAATTATAGAAGAGAACACAGGAAAAGGCTGCTTCATATTGGCCTTGAAAATAATATGATGCCCAAACCTGAGGTACTAAAGAAAAAGAAAACAGACTATATCAAACAAAAGCTTCCGTATGACAAAAGAAACAACCAATAAAGTTAAAAAAGTATTTTGAAAGCACATATGTAACAATAAGCTAATATTCAAAATATATAAAGAACTTATATAACCCAGTAGTAAAGAACCTAAACAACCTGCTTAAAAAGAGCAAAAGACGTGCTGGAGAGATGGCTCAGGGGTCAAGAGTGCTGACTCTTCTTCCAGAGGACCTGAGTTCAATTCCCAGCACCCACATGGCAGCTCAGACCTGTCTGTAACTCCAGTTTCAGGGCACCCCGACACCCATGGTAAAAACACAAATGCACATAAAAATAAAATAAAATATATTTTCAAAAAAAGAGCAAAAGACCTAAATAAACTTTTCCCCCCAAAAGGAGACATACAATGTCCAACAGACACAAGGAAAGGCACTCAGTATGTCAAAACCACAGTGAGGTCTCACCTCACACCTGTTAGGAAGCTTGTTGTCCAAAAGCTAAAAGGTAGGTGTCAGCAGGATGTGGGGAGGCAGGGACCTTGCACATGGTCTGCAGCAATGACAATTGGTACAGCCTATGGAAGACAGTATTGAGATTCCTAAAAAGTGAAAATACTGGTACATTGAATCCTTCTTCTGGGAAACTCCTCCTCTGGGGGGAATAAAGTACTTCGGAGCAGTATGTGTGTTCTTGTGTTGCAGCCCTTCTCACAATAGCTAAGATAAAGACAGACAGCCTAAGTGTCTGTAAATGGGGGAGCAGCTAGAAACCACGTATGACTGAGGTTTAGGAAGGGACCTCTGTGCTAGGAGAAGGCTCAGAGGGCAGAGCTTTGCGGCACAAGCACAAGGACCTGCATTCAAGTCCCCAGAACACACATACAGAATGAGTGAAGTGGCAGACCTGCGATCGCGGCGCAGCAAAGGAAGGTGGGGGCAGGTAGAAGCAGGAGAATCCCCAGAAGCTGGCACTGAGCTAGCCTGGTGAAGACAGCAGAAGAACACAGAGGCAAGGCCTCCAAACAAGGTGGAAGGCAAGGACCAACACCCAGGGTTGTCCTCTGACCTTACACATGAGGCACGTCCTCTCTCTCTCCTCCACCCCACACACATTACATACATAAACATAGCATATGCACACATACACAGGGAAAAATAAATAAGAGATCCTAGCATCTGTAACAACATGTGTGAGGCTGGAGGACAGTGCACTAAATGAAATAAGCAAGAAACAGACAAATTCCACAGAACTTTTCATATGTGGAATCAGAAAAGGCTGAATAAGTGGCTACCAGAGCTGGAGAGGTGGGGGAAATGGAGAGAGAGCGGCCAAAGGGCACAGAACTGCCTCACACCAGAGCACCTCAGCATCTTTCAGTCACTTCATGTAGTCACTGAAATTCTGCAGTATTCCTTTTAATAGTTTTTCTTTAAGGATTATGAAATATGTACTTTTTTTGTCTTATTATTTTGAGACAGAGTCTTATACTGTAGTCCATGCTGTCCTCAACTCAACTTGTAGCAATCCTCCTGCCCCAGCTTTCCAAGTTCAAGGATTACAGGTGTGAGACACAGCCCTCGAAAAAATATGTACTTAATATTTCATAGTCTACTAAGAACCAGTGTTTTACAGGTCCCCCATTCATCCTCTTATGCTTTATAAATCTGTCACATTTTCATGTCTATATACACTGAAAACTGTTAAATATAATACTTTTTACTTTCAATCTGCAAACATGTTTAAGATCTCCAGAGCAGAACATTCCACTTGTCCAGACATTTGCCGTCTCTACTGAGCTCATTCCATCCTGGTGTTCTGGGTTTTCACTTGGCACCTTCTCCTTCTGTCTGACTTCCCTTAGCAGACAGATTCGTATTCAGTGTCTTAGCTTTCCTTTGTCTTTGAATACGTTAATTTACACCCACTCATGAAGGAGGCTTTCGGAAGAATGCAGAATTCTAGGTTGATGGTTCTCTGTTAGCATTTTAGCTGTGTTTGTCCGACTCCTAGCTCTCCTGGTTTCTGGGCAGAAGTCTCTAGTTATCCAGCCTGTGTTCCCCAGTAGACAATTCAGGGATTTTGCCTATTTGGTTTTTTTTTTTTTCTTTTGTTTTCTGCTGCTAGTTGGCAATGTGATAGGAGCGTGGGTTTTATGGACTGATTCCATTTGGGGTTGGTTCAACTTCTTGAGTCTGTGAATTTACAACTTTAAACAAATTTGGAAGCTCTTGAGGCATTATTAAATGATTTTGAGGGGCCCACACTTTGGTATTTGAGATTTGGGATCCCAGAGACATAACCAGGAGGCTCCTCTGTCACCCAGACTCCAGCTTCTACGATGAGTCTTTGCATTCGCTGACTCTTTTCCCTGTCGGTTGCTCTCAGCTTTTGCATCCATCCCCTGAACTTCTTGGTTTGTGGAACACTATTTCTTGTTTAAAAATTTCTACTTTGTTTTCCTTTGTATCTCCTATTTCTTTGCTGAGGTTTTTCTATTTTAGTATTTCAAGAATGTTCACTATATATAAATACACATATACATATGTATATTTTAGTATTTTAGAGTAACTGCTTTAAGGCCTTTGAAAGATGACTCGTGCCCGGCATGGTGGTGCACACCTTTAATTTCAGGAGGCAGAAGCAGGCAGATCTCTATGAGTTGGAGGCTAGCCTGGTCTACAAAGTGAATTCCAGGACAGCCAGGGCTACACAGAGAAACCCTGTCTCGAAATACTGGGGGGGGTGGGGGAGGAAGATGACTCATGTATTTATGTCTTTTCCGTCATTACTGGTGCTTTTTCCAAGTGATTCAAGATTTTCCAGGGTTTTTTTTATTTGTTTGTTTGTTTTTGTTTTTGTTTTGTCTGCTGAATAAGAATGGATTGTGCCCTGGGTATTCTGATCATACAACTCTGGGGCTTATTGAAATCCTAGAGATAACAATGATCGCCTCTCCTCTCTCTCCCTCTCGGCTTCTCTCTCCTCCCCCTCCCTCTTTGTGACCCCTTCAACTTTAAACTGGTCAGGTGCAGGAGGCCAGGTTCCAGCTGCTGTTGTGCGCTGTCATTCTAGCATCGGCTCAGAGTTCAAGCGAGTCAGTGTGCTTTGATGCTTTCGTGAAGTCCATCACTTGGGTAACCAGCTGAGGCCTGAGCTGTGCTTGTCTGTGATTTTAGTTCTCAGTATCTGTGGTATGTCAAGGCAGGCATCGCCTGGGGTGAGCCTCGGAGTCCATGAGGCTGGCATCTCCAGTTTCTCTCTGTACTGGTTCTCTGGCTAGAAACCTGGGTTCTAGTCATCCCATCCAGCCACACTTAGCTGTGATTGGCCTAAATGGCAAGGCAGGAGGGAGGGGAGGAGGGAGAGGGAGAAGACAGGGAGAAAGTGGGGGGAGACTCACTCTGAGAATGATGTTTCCTTTCCAGTGATGGAGGCCAGAACTACATGGATCCTCTCAGAGCTGTCTGCACAGTACGGACTTCTGGGTTCCAGCTGACACAGGTCAGGGGACACAGGAGGGGAACCCTGAGAGTCACAGCAGCTCCAGTGCTCCTTCCTGATGCATGTATGGCAAATGTCTTTTGTCTGCATGTTGGCCATGCTCTGCAGCGCTGTTCAGTGGGAAGGCAGGGTGACAATGCTTTCTCTATTTGCCTCAGGTGGAAACTAGATTTGTGGTTAAAAGTTTAACATCAATACAGCTACGTCATCATTTAGTTAGAATTTGCCTGGAATAGACTTTCCAGTCAGGCCCTTAGACACCATAGCCTAATGAGGCCCTGCCTTCTAGTATTTCTATTATTTCATAACAGTGCTACAGGCTGGTGGCTAGGCCTTCAACATACAAGATTTTGGGGGACAGTGCACATCCTCATGAGAACCATCTGTAATATCAAGGGGCTCAATGGGAGGCTGTTACGCTTCCAATGCAGGTACCTGACATACATCTTACTTAACTGTTATAACTAATCTTACAATAATAAAATATTTACTAGACCAGAGTCAGGTTGAAGCCAAGAATTTAGTTCCCCTCAACTCTGAGGCTGGAGCCTTCCTCACATTAATGTAGTGCTGCCTCTCTGGTAAGGAGGAGCCACTGGTTGCTCTTTGGAGATACTCTGCAGTCTGTCCAGGAGGTGGTGGGTATTAAGTCCACTAGAGAGTAGGAAGAGGACCTATTTTCACAATAACTGGCAGGGATCTCCAAGCACAGTGGGGGTATGTGCAGCTACCCTAAAGCAGACAAGGTGTCTGTGACTCATCCAAACCAGCAGTGTCAGGGTTGTGTACATTTGTCTCAATTCCAATTACACACAGAGCAGACAACTCTGCACCGAGATTTCTACAGAAATGAAACAACTGAGTTTCACTTCACTTCAAAGCTTATATGTAAGTTTAGGACTATCACAAATGCTGGGCAAGGTGACTTGGGGGTGAATTTTACATATGGCAAAGCTTACTGCCTGATCATGAACCTGGTTCCTGGTTCCGGGACTCTAGAAGCAAGACTCTAAGTTACTAGTTGGTCTCCCCACTTCCAGCTTCTCCTGGACTTTGATCTCCCCAAACATCCTTCAGTCAAGCTGCTTCTGTGTGGTTTCTCACTGCTTATTATATTTTCTTTTCTTCTTTCTTTCTTTTTCTTTCTTTCTTTCTTTCTTTCTTTCTTTCTTTCTTTCTTCCTTCCTTCCTTCCTTCCTTCCTTCCTTCCTTCCTTCCTTCCTTCCTTTCTTTCTTTCTTTCTTTTCTTTCCTTTCTTTCTTTTTTTTTTTTTTGAGACAGGGTTTCTCTGTGTAGTCCAGGTTGTCCTGGAACTTCACTCTGTAGACCAGGGTGGTCTCAAACTTATAGATATCCCCCTGCCTCTGCCTCCTGAATGCTAGGATTAAGGGCATGTGCCACCACCACCTGGCAAAGCAACTACATTTTGGTTTGTTTGTTTTGTTTTTTGAGACAGGGTTTCTCTACGTAGCCTTAGCTATCCTGGAATTTGCTCTATAGACCACACTGTCCTAAAACTCACAGAGATCTACCTGCCTCTGCCTCCCCAGTACTGGGATTAAAGGCGTGTACCACCAACTGCCCAATTTTACTATGTTTTCTTAATTCTTCATCAATGGCCTTCATAATGTGGTTCCTAGTTGATATGGTTTCAATTTGAAATGTCCTCCACAGGCTTGCAGTTTGAAGGCTTGACCCCCAGCTGGTGGTGCTATTTTCTAGGCTGTGGGGCCCTTAGGAGGCAGGGTCTGCCTGGCTGAAGTAGATGACTTGGGGTGGGACTTGGAAGGTCATATCCACCTCTGGTCTTGCCACAGGTTTGCTTCCTGGTTCGTCCCATGTGAACTACCACTGCCTCCCCCGGCCACAGACCACGCTGATGTCCCTTCTAGAGTGGACTGGAATCCCTCTGAAACCACAAGTCACACTAACCCTTCCCTCCGGTCAGTTGCTCCTGTTGGGTGTTTGGTCCCTGGGACACGAAAAGCAAGGGACCCCTGCGCCTGCACTGCTGTCTTAGCTCCGTCCGCACCGGGGCTCTCCTATCCCCACTGCTTGTCTCCTCTTTTCCTGGCACCCTCATTCTCACCCCAAGCTGCTGCTCGTCCTCCCCGATCTTTCCTGGGCCCTCCTGAGGCACAGTCCATATACTCTTCTTCCACCGACGGAAATGCTGTTGGTCTCTTTACGTTTCCCCTTTGTTCACCCAGTGGACATTTGTCCATGCTATGAAGAGTGGGCTTCTCAGGTTGCCTCTAAAGTGCCCTTTCCCACAGCCATCTGAAAGACTATCATTTTTATTACACATCTAGCCCGGTTGAGTTTCCTTGTTAGGGGGAGCGCTCCTTCTGGTTATAACAAAGAAAGGGATATTTATCTAGAGGAAAACCTTAATTATAATCATGAGTCTCTTAACTGAGGTAATCATAAATTATGTTGCACAATTGTTCTTAAATAAAACAATTTTAATATTTGAGTATATGAATTGCTCTGCTTCATGCTGTGAAAACAGCCCAAGACAACAGCCTTCATTTCATGGTGGGTTTTTTTTTTCATCATCTCCATTAGAGGCCTGGCTTGCTTTCACCCCAGAGCTCATCTTTTCTGCCATTTCTTTGCCTCTTATCACCTCCCTGTTCTCCAGTCAGCCAGTCACGCGGGTGTGGACTGAGACTCAGCAGTCCAGTCAGCCGCATGCCCCGGTCCTCCCATCCTCTGGGGAGGTGGGGGTGATAGAGGGTGATGTCAGAGAGAAAACACACTCTGAAGACTAAGACTGAAGAAGCAGGAAGACGCAGGGAGTGAGGTGGGAAGGGACCTACCGCAGATGTCTGGAATTCTTACCAACTGTTGGAATTTCTAGTGAACTGTAGTCTTTCACCAGCCCGATGGGTAGTACCGACCACACATGTTCAAGAGAGGAGGGGGAAACGCATTCATGGAAAAGTTACTTGGTAGTATGTCTTCAGAAATTTGGAGGGTTAGGCAAATTGAAGAGAACTGGCAAAATCTGTGGCGCAGTCTACCCTGCTGTGGCTTTCTCTTTCACAACACAACCGCAGTTGGCTGCAAAACTCCACATTTCCCCAACTAAAACTGGACAAAGACTTCTTCTACTTCACCAGTCTATGTCCCATAGGACAGATCACTGCTGCTTTTGCATTCCAAGGCCCTTGAAGATGCCACAAAAATAGTTTTGCCTTCAAAGCCAATGCACTTTGACTTAATTGGCTTGTACTCCAGAAAATAAGAAATACCTTTTGGCCAGTTACGCATGTGTATTTGAACTGGGACACAAGAGGAAGGGAAACTTTTGTTTTTCCAGGAGTGAACTGTTGAAGTAATGAGGCGGCCATACTCTGAGCAATCTACTGCTTACCCAGAACATAGATCTCACTGTTGACGACGGCTGCACTGAACCGGTACTTAGAGTACTGCATGGGTGCCCGCTCTCTCCATTGATCTTGGCTGGGGTCATATTGCAACAGTTTGTTGCTTAATCGATCAGGCTCTTCATCAGGAAGATCCATCTGTATGAAATATGACAGCGAATGTAACAACAGACCACTTAGAGGCTTTTGTGAGCATGTGAACACAATTAATCAAAGCAGACAGCAGAGGAGATGAATGGAGGTTAACTGTCTCACTCAGACTCACAGACTTGCCAAGTCCTGAGACTTGGAGTTATAAGTACTCTGTCAACATCAGAGGGATTTATATGTGCAATGGGCTAACGTGCTGGTTTATAGCAATCAGTGATTTTCACATTTAGACACCAAAAATGAATCAACCACAAGATCTTAAAAAAAAAAAGCAAAGCATGTTCTCTTGAACAGTGTGTAAAGTAAACCCTAACCTCACCAAACTTCATAGTTGTGAATTTTAACAATATTCATGAAGAACTAATTTTAATAATTCAAAACACTTCTACTGTTTTAGTAATTAGAGGATTTTAGACCACAATTATGAGTCATATGTAAATAACCTGATTTCAGTTTTCAAGATAATAGGATTAGCATAAATTACTTGGAGTTTTGTTTACATATTCACTTATGTTATATATTTGTATATTTATTTAATGATTAGATAGCAAAAATTGAATAATTTTATTCTTACATAGATACAAGCAACTTCTACCCATAAGCTTCAGGTAAATTAATGTTATTTTTATTTATGATATCTGGAACTTTATAACAACTTTGAGCTAAGAATTTATGTGTCCACTTTTTGGGTCCAAGTTTTCGACAAAGAAATAACTGCCACCCTTAGGAATGTTACATGCACTTCACTTTAGTCTAGACCTTTAAAGACAGTGGGAATGATGGCAGTGTGGGCACTCAAAGCCCCGTTTCATGTGCTGCGTCCGAAGCTCAGTGAGATTGCCTCATTCAGAGACGGCAAATTAGCAAATATTTTCTTTATTGCTTACTTTCTTCTGTTTTAGGTATTTAATCTCCACATTAGTAAAGCAAAGCTTCCAAGTTGTTTTGAGGGCTTGTTCATGAAAATTCACTGTGAAGGTGGATAGTTTTGAAAAATGAAACTACAGATAATGTCAGGTTCCAGCTTCTCACTGTGATGAAATCTGTACCATGTTTGATCTACAGCACAAATAGAAACATAAGAATAAAGTTTTCCAAGCTTATGAAGGGAATGCAAAAGCATGAGTTTTATCATGAGGCAAATCTGATAAAATAAGAGAAGATACAGGAAAAATAAATTTACATCACAGGGGCAGCCATGGAATGAGAGTAATCTGTATTGGAAAAACTGGAAGACAGGAGCACAGGGCAGCTGAGAAGACACCACTGTAAATGCCAAAGGCCCAGGAGGACCCTCAAAAGGACACAGAGCCACTGTGGTCACACTGCTGACCTCTGTATTGGCCTGCCTTCACTTCTCTGGGCTTCAATAGTATCAACAGATTTCTGTTGATATTGCTGATGTCCAGCAATAACACTTGGTGCTTACAGTCACAACATGGTTTTCCATTTATAGTAAGAACCTGTGTGTGTGTGTGTGTGTGTGTGTGTGTGTGTGTGTGTGTGTGTGTTTGTACTTATGGTGAATGCGGGTGTTCATGTACATGTGCATATGCAGGCCAGATGCTAAGCCCAGGTGTTCCTCAGGAGGGTCTACCTTACGTTTTTGAGACCAGGTAGCTCGCCAAGTCTGGAGTTTGCCAATTTGACTAGACTGGCTAGCCAGGAAGCCCCATGGGTCCTCCTGTCTCTGTTTCCTCAGTGCTGGGATTACAGGCATTTACGTGGGTGCCAGGAATCAAACTCAGGTTCTCATGCTTGCACAAGCATCTTCCCAACTGAAACACTTCCCCAGCCCCTGCAGCAAGAAGCCTACATGTAGAAAAGGCTTAGGAGTGTGGCCACTGGTCACACAGCCATCAGACAGCAGACTGGAATGAGGGTCCAGTTGTTCCACTTACTTAGACGCTCACTACAGCTACCCTTGGCACAGGGAGCTTTTCCAATCAGCTAGTAGGGGAAGAATTATGAAGTCCATAGCATAGCACGAATACTAAATGCACCCATGTCTATAAATAACACATTTAAAAATCAATTTGCTAAAACTGCTTTGACACTTTCAAGACTCAAGTTTATATTATATGGTGAAAAAAAGCATTTTGTCAAAATGTAAGCCGTAATCTTTTAGTACTCAACAACTGTCACATTTTCAGCAAAGCCAGACACACCAGGTAGGTATACAAGGAATTTCTTAACCTGAGGGGTCCAGCCTCCGATGACATACAGTTTCTTGTTCACTGTTACCACAGCATGACAAGCCAACTGCAGTGGAAGGGGACACACTCGTTTCCAGTTGTCTTGGTCTATGGAGTACTTATCAACACAGTTTGTAATGAGGTACTGGTTTTTAATTTTCATTTGTCCTCCTATGACATAGAGGTCATTATGGATGCTGCCCAGAGCATAGAGCTCTCGAAATTCAGCTGTGCATAACTTTTCCCAAAACTGGTTTCCTCTATCATGATACCTGCAAGTTAACAGAGAGAGAGAGAGAGAGAGAGAGAGAGAGAGAGAGAGAGAGAGAGAAAGAGAGAGAGAGAACCAGGATTAGAGTTACCATGGCAACAACTCACCCAAGAAACACATTTAGGTTTTTTTTTTTTTTCCAACACAAGACAATATGACCTGACTCTTCTAACTGGAGGAGAAACAGATAATTAACACAAGACAGTAATATATATTTGCTTTCTTTTTCCCCAAGGATCAATGAACAAAACATAATATGCTGAAACATATTCTTCATCTCCCTGAAGAATTTTAGGAAAAATAGACATGTAGAAAAAGTATACCTTAACCCAGACTAGTTTTTAACATTTCCTAATTCTGGGAAAGAAAATCAGAAACAGGAAAATCTTTCAGAAAATCAGTTTTAACCTTAACATAAATGAATAAAGAGACAAAGATACAAAATATCCTGAATATTTAGATAAATAGCATTTTAGTACAACATTAAAGGATTCATGGTTTTAGGCAGAGAATCTAAAAAGCATCCCAATTTAGCATTTCTAGCTGTAAATTGTACATAGGTAGAATTTTTTAAAGACAGGGTCTTTCTGTGTAGCTCTGGCTATAGACCAGGCTTGCCTTGGCTATAGGGTAGGCTGCTCTCAGCATCTCAAGTGTTGGGATTAAAGGTGTGCATCATCTTGCCTGGCCACTATTTAAGTTATAGTTTTGGTTTAACACTGATCAAGAACATTGTGTTAAAATCCATCTGCAGTCTCAGTATTTAGCCCAAACTGGCCTAGAACTTGCCATCCTCCTGCCTCTCAAATGGTTGGTTATAGACTTGTGCCACCATGCTTGGCTTGTAAATATATTTTTTCCAATTGTAATTTGAGACATTTGGTATGAGAAAGACAAAAATACATATGGGGATAGTGGGATAAAATATCTGAAATTAAATGTCTCAGAAAAATCTAGAAAAGTGTACGTGGAACAAAAACACAAAACCCAGGAACATGGAAAATAAGAAAACAGGTGTTCTGCTTGGAAACAAGATCAAGCCTGGAGCATTTATGTGTGCTTTGTACAGAGTACAGTTTTTAAGGAACACTCTACAGTTAGTCATCTAATCAGAGTCTCTCCCACTTGTTCTGGGCCAACTCTCACATTCCCCAGAGAACATTCTGCTTCAGGCTTGACAGGGAAGCTGAAAGGCATATTCCTTTCATAGAGGCATGTGTGGCTTGTCACAGTTGAGTGCAGAGATTTCTCAAACCTTCCAGTGCCTGTCTTCTATGCAATTCTAAAAAGGAAGTCCGAGTTCCTGGAATCACAAGGAATATTTTCACTAATTTTTAATTTATGGATTTTTCAAAGATAAGAAGATCTTACCAATATGCTAAAGTAAAGTTAACTGAGTGAATATGTAAACAGAACCAAAAATGGGTTTGGGTTTTCTGAGGCATAGTTTAAGAAAACATGGTAGGACGAAATTGGTCCTATGAAGGTTGAGGATGGTTTTCTAAATAACCTGCTAATCTGAGTTTTGTTTCAACAGTTAGAACTGTAAATGGGGAGATAAAATGCTTAGATAAAACTATAAAACTTGTGACTAGGAAATAGATATGACATAAAAAAAGAAAGTAACAGTGACAAGAGCACTCAGTGCCAACAGGTTGATAGTTTAAAGATGGCATTTACATGCTCACTTACGGGGCAGTAGTGGCACATATCTTTGATCCCAACACTCGAGAGGCAGAGGCAGGAGGATCTCTGAGTTCAAGGCCAGCCTGGTCTACAGAGTGAGTTCCAGGATATCCAGGGCTAGAGAGAGAAACCCTGTCTCAAAAAACCAAAAAAATAAAAATAAATAAATACATGCTCACTTATTTCATACGCCAAAGTGGGAAGATAAAAGAAGATGGAAAGAACCGGCCTACCAGGCTGTTTGTCTATTTCCTACTTTAACTCCAGAAGAAATACACCTGCATGGATACATGGGCATCGATACTGTACAACACAGGCAATCTGAAGAACATCTGGGTAAAGATTAAATTGGTAAGAAGTAATGATATTAAAATTATGGAAGTATTATTATAAAATAATATTGCAGGGACACACCATAGGACATTTGGTTTCCCCTATTTATCACAAAATTGGCACCCAAGTGACCTATAGTGATGCCAGATAAAGAGTCTTGTGAGACAAGGATCTCAGGGAAACAGGACTCTCAGTGCTCTCTAGAGTCCACTGTAGTGACTAATTATGAGGAAGGATGTCTCGTTTAAGTGCAAAGCAATGCTTCTGATAACCTGACTACTCGTCTTTCTGACAATTTTACATCAAAGGTAAAGGTGGCAGAAACTAGTAACTTTTACCCTAATTCTGACCAATGTGGAGGAGCTGTTTGGTGCCAGGAACCTGGCTAAGCCTGTGATAGTTAAAAAAGGAAATGATGGGGTATGCAGTTAGACATTGCTGCAAGAAAGGAAGAGGGCTTTCAGAGTGAAGGTGAAAGATGTTTAATGCTCAGAACCGAAACACACACACACACACACACACACACACACACACACACACACACACCAGGGTTGATGCTTATTAACAATAATTTCTGGTGAGAAACCAGTAGACTGTCTTGATGAGGAAGAAAAGAGATATCTGAAGAGCTCAAGGCTCTTTAATTAAGGTCCTAAGATAGAAAGGGCACCAGCACAAAGCATGTGCCGTTCAGGAAACAGAACTGCAAGAATCCTGTCAGGAAAGCCAAAGCCGGTTCTTCCTGTAAGGCCTTCGTATTTACTTTGCAGTCTACTGATAATTCTGAGAAAGGATGCTCCTGTAGCCTGCGACATGCTTGGCCACCATGGGTGTGGATCCAGATCATTATCCAGAACTCTGTAATCCCCCCACTAGGGGAGATTAGATACATTCCTTAAACCATGGCTGTGTAAGAGACAGAAAAGGCTCAGAACAGATGTGTAGTGCTAATAAGTGATGGAGAAATAGTAGACTTCTAAGTTCCTTCTTTGCTCCATCTTTACCGTCACAAAGAATTACATTATGACTGAAAAATATGAATAAACCCTGATGAGAGGGAGCTGAGAAACGAAGGATCCTGAAGGAAAGTTACACCTCTTAGTACTTACTCTATGTCCATATTTCATACTCATGTAGTTAAACAGTAAGCACTCAGAAAACAAATAGATCATAAAGTAAATGTGTTTTCACAAATGAAATACAGATTTTCATACCTATGTCTAAGCAGGTATCTATGTAACTATATAACTAAGTATTTATATAACTATGTCTAAGCAGGTGTTCCTGTTCCTCTTATTATAATTGAAGGTTCTTCAAAAGTTCTGCAATGCTGAAGGTTTAGGAAAGATTCACAAACTGAGGGCACAGAATGAAAACTTTCTGGTTAAGAAAAAGTTCTAGCTGGGTGTGTTGTCACATGCTTATAATCTTAGACTCATGAGAGAGAAGGAAGTAGGAGTTGGCGGTTAGTCTGGGTTACATAGCAAGATCCCTTGTTCAGTTGGCATAGTGTTTGCCTAGAATGAGGGAAGCCCTAGGTTCAGTCCCCACACATAAACTGGACAATCCAGCACTTGTGTAGGCAGGATGATCAAGGTCACCCTTAGCTACACAGTGAATTTTAGGTCAACCTAGAATACATAAGACCCCACCTTAAAAAGATTACTTACTACTCTAAATAATAAATAATAACTAAAAACTAAATTGAAGAGTTTATATAAACAAACTTTTCTTGTTATTATGTTATATAATATATATTATGCCTGATCATATAGGTAATTAAAGCCAAGAGTGAAAAATACAATTGTATCATAACATAGATATATTTAAGTAATTAAAAATTCAATTATATCTTGACAATTAATAGAAAAGGCAGGCTGTGGCTGGAGCTCAGTGACAGAGCACTTGCCCAGCATGGCCAAAGCCATGAGTTTGACCCTTAGCATTGTCTAAAAGCCGCCAAACAAAACAATAATAACAAAAAAACCAAAGAAAAGTAATTTTAAAATATGAATGACTTCATTATAAATATTATATATGCTATATTGACATCATGGCTATGTAATATGTTCTGTATATTACTCTTTATGATGTATACTAGAATTTTTACTATATATAATTTAAAATGTGACCCCTCAGCAGTACTTCTTCAAGTGCTAATGTCAAAACAAGATTAAAAAACATATAAAAACTGCTGAGGAGGCAGAGGCAGGTGGATTTCTGTGAGTTCAAGGCCAGCCTGGCCTATACAGAGAGTTTCAGGCCAGTCATGGCTACATAATGAGACCCTATCTCAACAAAACAAAACAAAAAATACAAAACCTGCTATGAGATACAAACCTATAAATTTCAATATTCTTGCTCTTTTGCCTAGAGAGTCGAGAGGCAGTTGCTTCTCCAGCCACAATTACAGTATTGTTTTCCATGACTACCCCAGTGCACACTGTTCCCAAACCCTCTCCATACTTGGGTGATGAAATAAAATAGGTCTTCCGTGACACGGGGTCATAACAAAAACTGGCATCCCCATAGTTCCTGTGCCGGGATCTGATTCCAGAAGAATTGTTTCCAATGCAAAGCAGCAGACTGGTGGTCTCCATGCCATAGCGAAGATGAGGGGAGTGCTGCTGGGGTGTCTTGATGGCTTTGAATGCATTCTGGATTATGTCAATGCAACTACCATCACAAAGGAGCATCGTGTTCCTTCTGAGGGCCTGTCTTAGGAAGGAAGCATTTATAAGTTCCAGTCTGACTTGCTTCAAAAGCTCAACGAGATGCTCTGTGCGCAAGGCTTGGTTATGATTTACCCATCTCAGAACCAAGTCCAGAATGCTCTCTTCTCTGGATATATTCAGATCATCAGACTTAATAAGTGCCAGAAGCTGGTGAGCTTCGATGTCTAGTATTTCTCCATGTAGGCTTACCTCAGCAAAGTGCTGATATAAGTACTTCTTTGACTGATCACATAAATCTTCCGCTCCGATTTGTTTTGCAAAATAATAGATTCCTATGCAGTTGGAGGCATCCATGTGGTCCATCATATATTTTTGGCACACACTAAAGACTTCTTCCATCTGCATAAAATAGGCAGCCATTGCTACAGTCTGTACGTTGGCATTATTGATCTCCAGAACTGCACTGTACATGTAGTTTAGTATCACTGAAACACTTTCTGCTGTGATGTCATAGAGTATGACCTCCCTCTGAGTGCACTCCAGTAGTCCACAGGTGAACATAGCCTTGAAATAAGGACTAAATGCACCGAGGACCAGTCTGTGGCAAGGGAATTTCTCCTCTTCTGCTATGAGCACTACATCAATCATTTCTTCTAATTCTTTCATAGTCTTAATTTTATCTAGTAAATTCAAGCAATGCTGGTGTTTTCCCTTTCCCTCAGTCTGGCACTCCATGATACACTCCTTGAAATTTGTAAGTAAGGTTTCTTTGATTTTAGCTTGATTCCTGAGGGGCTATTTGCATTTCTGATTACTCACAAATCAACAGAGATGCCATGAAAGAGTCCTGAGGGTAAGAAAAAAGGAAAGTTTTGTCTAAGAAAAAAAATTCTTCATACTTAATGCATATCAATAATGCTAAGAAGTATTTATAAATAAATATTATACATTCAGAACAGAGCAATTTGTATCTTAAAAAGACTTTGATGTGTAAATCATCAATTATTAACTGCTACTGCAATAGTTTCTAATCATCAGTGGGATTTTTTTTTCTAGGACTGGAAAAATCTCAGAGTGAAGGAAGAAAGAAGTAAAAGATAAGCACATTTTGCAATTCCATTTCTAGTTATCAAATGGGCCACCCTGAAGGCTGAGAGTACAGGGGGTATCAGTGAATATCATTTCTAAAGAGATGCAGTGTTGATATGGGTTACACTCAATCCCTCCACAACACACAACCACATGTATAAGGACTAATCCATAGACTATGGCCAGGGTTACATAGACCCTAAAAGTGAGATGATCGAAACAAAGTCCACACTCTGATTAAACTTTGGTATGGGAAAAATTATTCAGACTGGTAGGTAATGAAAATTTCATTTCTACTGAGCTTTAAAGCAAAGCCAATGGCTGCTGATCTGAGAATTCATGGTATTTAAAACATAAACCTAAATGTGTCTTCCTTCCTTGCCCAGCTTTTCTTTGTTCCCTATTTCACAGTGGCACAGACTGAATTGCTTCTTGCCTTTAAAAGCCCTACTCTAATTAAAAGTCTCTAAGCTGGTGGTGTCACCTTCGCCTTCCCCAGGCGATGCAAACATGAGGTTGCAAGGAAGTTAATTAGCTACTTTGATTTAAAGAAAGACATTCCCAGAGCCAGGAGCTCTTGTGAGGAGAGGGTCCTAGTCTCTATATCCTTTTCTAGTTCTCATTTGGCTACAAAGCTACACGCAGTGAGAACAAATGATGGCAGCAGAGTTGATGCTTAAGAAAGAAACGTGGAGTTAGAAGGACAGGAATACATTTTCAATTAGAAAGGCTAGTGAGTCCCCAAATTTCTATAGCCTTGTAAAGAATTAGACATTCATGAAAGATCGCCTGTTTTTTCTTTTTGAGTGTTGAATTAAATTTCACTTCAAGAAACAAGTGATATACACATAGCAAGGAGTTATAAATAAAGACCCAAGAAGTACTGTGAGAGCCTGTGACATAACAACTATCTGAGCTAAGAACTGAAATAGCCATAAAAGTCTACCTGCTGGGCCTTCTGGCATTGCCTTTTTCTGTTTTAACTTCCATAAAGCTTAAAGCTTTCTTGGAGATGGCTTTCTGGTTAAAAGCAAACTCTGATTTATTTTTTTTATTTATCTATAAGAGTATCCAATTATGGGCACCTAAGAGATTGTTATATGTCTGAATTCTCTTATACACACTATGACTAGCCCAAATTACATTATATAGCTGTCCTGATGCATTATCACACCATTTAATATATAAAAGCTATTAGTTGGGGCTAAAAAGAACCCAAGCTATTTTGTTGTTGTTCAGATCTGAGAATTGAACCTGGAATATCACATGTGCTAGAAAAGCTCTTTACCATGGAACCATACCCTTTGCCCAGAACATAAACCTTCTTTTAAGGAAGTACGCTTTTTTCTGCTTTTGTTTTTGAGATAGTGTTTCTCTGTGTAGCCCTAGCTGTCCTGGAACTTGCTCTGTGGGCTGGCCTCGAGCTCAGAGATCTGCCTACCTCTGGCTCTGGAGTGCTGGGATCAAAGGCCTGTGCCACCACCACCTGGCTAAGGAAGTAAATTAAAAAAAAAAAAACCTAGTATTTTATTTGTATTAATGTATAAGAATACCTCAACGCACACCAGTGTCCATGATGTCAGCAGGCTGTGTACCTTCCAAATGAGATGCCTTTGACCTAATATGTCACAGGCAGTTCAGTCAGTTCCTAGAATGCTGATCTTGATAATATTAGAACTCTGATGCTTGAGATCCAAAGATTATATTCCTATGATTTCACATATTTAAGATAGGAGTCAAACTACCTGATGGACTTTTTGGTGCGATTTTTTGGCTATTGTGATAAAAACAGGAAGTTCAAGCTAAATAAGTAATAAATTTATGTTTGTTCATAAATATGATATAGGTGGTACTTAAAATATTTTTCATTACTTTGATTTTATGTGCATAGGTGTTTTGTTCACATGTATAATTGTGCAGTGTGTGTGTGTGTGTGTGTGTGTGTGTGTGTGTGTGTTACCTACAGAGGCTGGGCAAAAGTTGTCTGATCCCCTGGAACTGGAGTTATAGACAGTTGTAAGCCACCACACTGGGAATCAAACCTGGGTCCTCTGGAAGAGCATCCAGTCCTCTTAGCTGCTGAGCCATTTGTCCTGGTGATACCTTAATTGATTTTATAGTGGAGGAAGCTGGGCTTCCCTTAGTATCCAACCCACCTTCCTGGAAAAAAGACTGGTCCCTACATCCCTTACTAATGTTACTGGTTCAAGGACAGGCATGACACCCAAGGGTGGCTATAACAATGAAATTCAGGTCTTGGCTCCATGGCTGGGAGGTCCATATGTTAGAAACTTGTTGCAGCCATGTCCCTGTGAGCCAGCATCAGGACAAAGCAAACTCAGGAAGGGAGGCAGAGTATTCAGAGCAATGGGTTGGAAAATGCATTTTATATCAACAGTTTATGGTTTGGATGCCGTTTAAGCTGATTTGAATTGGGGAATGCTATTATTTGTAATCTAGAAACCTTACTTGTATAAATGGCATTGAAGAAATGTTGAGAAACATGGCCCAAGGTAGCTGTAATTATGTCCATCACTGGGTTGTAGTCTTACATTTTCAGATACCATGCTGTCAAATAGAACCTTCAGAATCTCCTTCATAAAATGCACCAATCACAAGCTGGGCATGGTAGCATACACCTTTAATCCAAGCACTTAGGCAGAGTCAGAGAGGCAGGAGGATTTCTATGAGTTCAAGGCCAGCCTGATCTACATGGCCACTTTCAGAGCCAGGACTACATGGTGATATCTTGTCTCAAGAGGAAAAAAAAAAGCACTAATCACATAAGTTACTCTTTTCTATCGGCTTCTCTCGAAATGGTCAAGGCATTATACATGGAAACAGACTGAATTGTGAACCCAACTCCATATGACCCCAACGTCTGCATCCTTTGTCCTTCTAGGGCAAGGGCTGGAAACCTAGGGCTAAGTGGTAAATATGCCAGGCAGGCCATCTGGGCTCTGTCACAACCACTCAACTTTGCTCTTATGGCACAAAAGCAGCCACAGAAAAAAACCATAAACAAATGAACATGACTGTGTTCAAGTAAAATGAATTTTGAATGCTGAAATTTGAATTTCACAGATTCAACATGCCCTATTTTCATGTGTCATGAAATATTATTCTTCTTTTGACTTTTAAAAGCTATTTAAAATTACGAAACCTGTTCTTAGCTCATAGACTTTGCAAAAACAAGTGGCAGGTTGCCGACTGCTCCAAAGCTATAAATAAATCTACTCTCAAGACTGTGAGTAGGACACTATCCTGTCTGGGTGACTAATCTCCATTTCTTTTCCTAAATTCAGCTGGAGAGTTTTGAGAATTGGTTGTCTGCTTTGAAAATATCAACTGTTTGTTCATATCTCTATCTATATTATTATAGCTACAGTCAATCTCTTGAACAAATGGCGTTTGGGGATGTGGTTCCTCTTTCTCAAACATTGGCTTACACAAATAACAACAACAAAACCCCTTCAACTTCCTTTAAAAGAGAAACAACAGTTTCAAACACTTGGAAGAATCATTTACTGTGAATGGTTTAAATGGACATATCCATTTGCTAAGTACCTATTCTTTCTAATTGCTGTTTATAGACTCCTGAAAAGTATTCTAATTGCTTTGGCTTTACAGATCAAATTAATTTGCTGGTTGAAATCTTGAAAAAAAAAAAATAGCCTGCATGTTAAATCAGCTACCACACTTCAAAAATACTCTCAGCATTGTCTCCACATTTAAAGAGCAAAGACGGTATCGGTGTGGCAGATGGAGGTTAAGCCGGCTGCTCACTTACTTGCTGTCATCTTAAAATAATTTAACTTTTCCTAAATCTCGGTTTCTTCATCCGAACAATGGGAATAAATCATATAAATAAAGCAGCTTTTTCAATCTTTAGCCCCCAATTGGACAATAGGTATATTTTACCATCACAGTGACTCAGCAAACAGTACTGCTCTGCGGTTAGGGACTGAACTTGGGCTTGGTTCTGAGGCCTTGGTCTGACTCCTTGTCTGTGGTAATCCAGTAATATGAACATGTTTCATAACCTCTTTAAGTTCTAGTTTCTTTCCCTGGGATTTCTTTTGAGAACTGTGTAGGAATACTTGGAAGAAACGAATAAGGTTATGCATGTAATTAGCTCTGTAAAATCTACTTGGTAAAGTGAAGGCAGGACACACCTGTACAAACATTTTTCAAACAAAAATAATTTGAGTGCATACACAAATCACTTGTGGATACAGATACAGCTCATAAATGGAGAGAGCTGACAGCAACTTTTTCTCATAATGAGGGCAGAGAGTGCATTCTCCTTTCATCAGCAAAACAAAATTGTATAAATGTTCTCAATGATATCAATGGGGAGTTATTCTCTGCTCCAATTTATAGCAGACTGAACTGATGCATTCATAATAACAGTACTCATAATAATGGAGAAAGATGAGTAGCAAAGATAAATATAAATCACAAGAATAAAGCCTAATTACTCTGCAAATTCAAAATGCAGTTACACCCAAGTCCATTATATTTAGTTTAGAGAAGTGCACTGCTATAAATTTAATGGGGGGGCAAAAATGTCAATTTCTTTACATCATAAATGTTTTGCTTTCAGAGACCAGGGGCCTCGAACCAGTCCAGTGATTCCTTGTGGTGAACGCCTGCATGTAAAAATGTATGGATAATGGGGTTTACTGCGTGACTCACTGTGTCACACTGCAGCTTCCATGACAAGCTTTCTCTTTCTCCCCCGTCTCTCCCCTTTTTTTCTTAAATTTTATTTTGTTTCATTCTGGGGGAGGGAGATGGGTGGGACTGGGAGTCATGATGTGAAAGACACAAAGAATAAATAAAAAGAAAGTTAAAAAATGTTTTGCTTTCACAATGTTTGATTTTATCATCTTTACAGTTGCTACTTTTTCTGAATAATGATTGATATATGACCAAGCTTTCCTTTCTAAGAAAATTCTCCATCTTCAGCAGAAGTTAAAGTAATTAAAATTCATAGCAGCACTGTTTGAAATAGCAAAAACCACCTTTAGCAAAAACCACCATTAGCAGAAGACTATAATATAGTCACTCAAAAGAATATTGCACAGCAGAAAAATTAATAAACATGATCTTCATGTATCAAAAACATGGTTATGAAAAAGACTAGAATACATGCTGCATACTACTAATGTGTTTAAAATATACAATACAATATGCTGTTCTAATAGAGTAGTGTAGATAATATATTCTGACAATATAAACAGTTGGTGAATTTGGTAAAGTGTATTACAAGAGTTTTTAATATTATCTCTGGATTTTTTCTGTAAATATGGAAACACCAAAATAAAAAGGTTAAAAATGATGTATTTTTAAGAACCTGTACTGGAACATAAAGCAATGGAGAGTGGTTGCTTTCACGGGGTGTGGAAGAAATGGAGACCAACAGCAAAGAATGACAAGGAGTTTCAGCTGTATAAATGTTTAATTTCCCTAGCTGTAGGCTGAGGACTCAATCCACACTTCATTGTTCTTTAAGCCCTTTTATATATCTTGAAAACTGCATGAAGTGTGCTTAAAAGATTGTATTAATATTAATCACTTATGGCTTCTGAAAACCTTAGCCGTGTTATAAATGATGCCTGTACATTATCTGATATGTCATATGCAGAGAAATAATAGATACATTATGAATTTTCATATATTGTAAATTTACATATCAAAGTGTAGGCAGCCCAAGTTATGAGTGATGAGAAAATACAGAAACCTCCTATGTGCCCTGAATGACAACAGCTTTGAAATCTTGTGGATGGCCCCCCAACCCCCATTTCCTTGTTAATTTCTTTAACATTGACCTGTGTGATGGAAGTTACTAGGTTCAGAATTCTTATCTGTTTATTTCCCCCATAAAAATGTTTGGAACAGTGAATAGGTTACAACCATGATAGAAATGATCAACATCAAAGCTTTGCTTTTTTATTTATAAGAAACAAACAAACAAAAAGAGCAAAAAGTGACTAGGGCAGGGCTCCAAAATCTAGTTTTCCCAAAACTGCCTTCAACAGATTCGGGTTAACAAACCAAGAAATGTCAACATTATGACATCAGAAAGTAATGCCCCAGTTCCTATGTTTAAAGCAAAATCCTTTATTAAGAAGGCCTTTTTAAAGTCAGTGATTACCATGGAGAAAATTATTGCCTCACATTAAAGAAAAAAAATTACCAAGGGCCTATTTTCACCACCACTCATTCCAGCGTGGCAGGCTCCTGGTAACGCGGCTCCTCCCACCACTGCCTGTCTCGTTTCCCGACTTCCCTTCCTCATAGATGTTCTGTGGAGTCAAAGGGCTAGCAATGCTAATGAATAAATGTAATTCTCTGTGTCAGGAACATCCTTCTTCCCTCGTCCAGCTCTTCAAAATTCAGCTCAGAGACCACTTTCTTTTTTTTTTTTTTCTTTTTTCTTTTTGGTTTTTCGAGACAGGGTTTCTCTGTGTAGTTTTGCGCCTTGCCTGGAACTCACTCTGTAGACCAGGCTGGCCTCGAACTCACAGAGATCCGCCTGGCTCTGCCTCCCGAGTGCTGGGATTAAAGGCGTGCGCCACCACCACCCGGCCCACTTTCTTGAAGTAAAGGGCTTTCTGTTTTATTCACTTCTCTATTTTTATTATGTCTGTGGTGACATTTGGCATGTGAGAATTGCTTGGCATGGTTTGGTTGACAAATTAATGCTTTTTTAATACTAGATCTTTCCAAATAACTGTATTCCCCCTCCTCTTTGTCTTAAAAATAGTTTTAGAGACAAGGTGTTTCTAGGTAGCCCTGGTTGGCCTCTAATTCACAGAGATCTTGCCTGCCTCTGTCTCCTGTGTGCTGGGATTAAAGGCACATGCCACCATGTCTGCCCCCCCCCCCTTTATAGCTTGCATGTATACGTCAGTTTTGGAGATTTTTACTTTGCTTGAGCCATGCTTTTAAACTTTACGTTATTATCCTCTTGTCCAACTATAAAATTCACACAGAAGGTTTTCTTCCCTTGCCTAAAAACTTAGTTGCATTATGACACCTACTTCTCACTCTTACCCTCAAAATTAATTCATAGCCATTTTTTGCTCTGTAAGATAGAGGCCTCATTCTTGGGGAAGAGCCAGCAGAAGCTTGCATCAGCTTCAATAAGCAAACTTGAAACATCCCCAAATCTATTGGGAAAAAAAAAGTAAGATATGGCAACAATGGGCCCTTTATTCCCATGTGACCTGAAAAGCCAACTGCAGCTCCTCAAGCAGCTCATCTGCCCAGCTTTACTAAGACCTAAGGGTCAGCCATTATTCATCTTAATGTTGCTTATCACACCTCTCTCCTTGTAGATTATTTTACAGCCATTTAAGTTTGCGACCCCTGGTTTATCACGTTATACTCCCTTGCTGTATTTTGTTTTGGCCACCACCAGCTTTCCCCAATCCTCCATTTACCAACGTGGTAGGAGATAGCTCTGAAAATGCATACCACCCTAAATGTACTCCCAGCTTTCCCGCTGGTGTGGTTTCCCTGATTTGTTTACTACTAATAATTCACCCTCAAACATACACAAGGCATGTAATAACGAGTCACAGAGATGATAAAGACAAATAAGCTTTCTTTTCTCTTTCCTTTGGTGCGCTGACAATGTTTTGCACTCGCAGTTCTTTATACTTTTCCAAGCGCTTTAATATGCATTATAGCTCATTAGTTCCTCTTAAGAATCATGTGGGGAAAATGCAAGGCAATTATATTCCTGGCTTTAAAGTTAAGGGAGTTGCCCAGGGATACATTCAGCGCTGATTGAATTTAAACGAACCGAACCCTGCATTATTAAGGGACTCTAGGAAGGCAGGAGAGCCCTTACCTCGATGGCGTTTAGAGTCTAGCTGGGACGGAATGGGTCATTTGGGGAAGGGCATCATCATGGAGAGCACGCAAATGAATCATGCCACAGGGAGGCAGCGGCCGCTGACCCTCGCCGGTGTCCCCTCTCTAGGCCCTTACTTACTTGCTGCCGCCCGGCCCCGCTCGTTCCGCCGCGATGGCGCAGTGACTGGGCACGCCGCGGGGTCGAGGGCACCACCGCCGGGCCTGGCTGACCACACTGCCCGAAATGGGCCAGTGCGGACAAGCGCTATAAATAGACAGAGCGAGGGGGGTGCGGGGACAGACGGCGCCCAGCGTGGACAAGGACGGCGCTGGCGGCCACCCTGAGGGAACAGGTGCTCCGTCTCTGCGCGGGAAGCGGCCCGGCCACGCGCGGCAGTCTGCGCCTGCGCAGGGGGGTCTTCCCGCGCCGGTTCCACACCTAGTCCACGGCAGTCCCCCACCCAGCAAGTGCTCTGCGCCTGCGCGGGGTCTTCCCGCGCCGATTCCAACCACAGCCCCTCCAGGTTGCCTCAGGCAAGGACTGCCCAGAGACTTCCCGCGCCAGACCGTGTGCTAGGGACAACGATGGTCTGTCAGCAGCCTAAAGGACATCTTCTAAAAGAGAATTTGGAAGTCGGATCTTTTAAGGTGACAGATCTTTCATTTAGTTTTTAAACGTTGCAAACCTCAAGCCCTCTGTGTGATCTCACTGAGAATGGCGTATGGTGGGGTTGCTGAATAAACACAGGAACCCAGTAAAAATAAAATTCAGACATGCAACCTCTATTTTTTTTTAAAGTATAATATGGATATCACATGACCAATTCACATTTAGAAGCAACTCATTGTTTTGGTTTGGTTTTCTATACTTTTATTCATTACAGCTGGCAACCGGACCTGAATCAGCTCCTGATTGGGGGGGGGGGTTCATTAAGAAGTGGATATGTCCCCTACTCCCGAGGAAAGCTGGAGGTGGTCGGGCATATCTGTAATTCCAGCACCCAAGAAGTGATGGTAGAAGGATCAGGAGTTCAAGGGTAGCTTGGGGCACATGAGACACTGTATAATACCCCCACTTCCCCAAGCTGAGATTATAGAGATGAGTCCTTCTCAGGTTGTATCACTCCGGTGCATATTCTTCTTTTGCCTTAAAAAAAAATCTTCGTGGTAAAATATGTATAATATAAAATTTGCCTTTTATTTGTTTTAAGTGTTCAATCTGGCACCCCTAAATATGTTAACAATGCTGTGTAACTACTATAATTTGTATGTTGAATATCCCCCAGAAGTTTGCATTTGGAAGGTGTGAGCCCCAGGGTGATATGCTATTGGGAGGCGCTATGACCCTTAGGATGTGGGGGCCTGACAACTCCTTAGATATTTGGAGGGTGTCTCTGATGGAGTCAACAGGACCTCAGTTGGTCTTTTTACCTCCTGTATGAATCAAGCTGTTTACTCTGCCACTTCCAACCATTACTATCCAGTTTCCTACCAGAGGTCCAAAGCAATGGACTCACCCAGTCTTGCTCTGGAACCTCTCCCACTTGAGATGGTTTTCATTCTAAGCTAATCATCTCAGATATTTTACTGAAGTAACTGGTATCTGAGTAACACAACTGCAGTCACCATTTCCATTTCCACCTTTTAAAAATCATGCCAAACAAAGTACTCATTAGAAAGTAACTCCCCATTTTTCTCTCCTCACAAGTACCCAGTCATCTCCATCCTATTTTCTGCCTGCATGAACTTACCTATTATACATACTTTATATAAGCAGAAGCATATAATATTTATCCTTTTGTCACTGATTTATTGAACTTAACAATGTCCTCAAGGTTCATATATATTGTATCATGTATGAAAATTTCCTTCTGTTTTAAGAATTGATATCACTCTATGTATTTAATCTACAAACATTGTATTGGGAATGTTTTTGTCCTTTTTTCTTTGTTGAGGGAAGAACTCACTATGCAGCTGCTGCTGCCCTCAGACTCATCATCCTTTTGCCTCAGTCTCCCTTAGAACATTGTAGCATTGTTCTCGAATGTCTGTATCCTCAAGTGCATATTTTCAGTTACTTGAAGACATTCCTCTTTCCCTGTCTCATAAACACCCCTTGATCTGCCAGCTCCATTTAGATCCTTCTACAATTATTTCCATTCTGCTTTTGGTTTTCTTTACAGAATGTCAGTATGAAGCCAAGGAGTCTTTCTTGGCTGGAATTGAAGCCCTCTTTAATTTCCTTGTTGGCTATTTTATTTCACCTTTTATATTTGTTTCAAGAGGAAGTGGGGGTTGTGTGAAAAAAATCAGAGCTTGGAGTCCAGAGGCCAATTTAGATCCTGTATTTTATCCCTAGGTGACTTTAGTTGATCTCAAAATACTTGTTTGCCAAATGATTAATCAAGTGTTAATATTTAGCCAACATACTGACCCATCAAACAACACTAAGAGCTCTGCGGCTTGAACTTGGTTGTTGGTTGGCCTCCTGCACCTGAGTCTCACTTGCTGTGTGTGTGTGTGTGTGTGTGT